>MU919286.1:0-15429 GCA_036418165.1 Cooperia oncophora
ACTCATGGACCGCTACATCGATGTTCGGCCTCGACCTCGCCTTTTTGTAATGCAAATTAGCGAAAGTATTGGACTTTCGATTGGAGCGCTTCCAAGATCTTCAAGGGGCCACCTTGGGGGTTCATTACTTACCTGAACCACGTTCTACCCTTGGGGGTAATTTTACAAAATATAACCCCTCCTCGTGAATTCTCCCTCTCCCCTCCCTCCCCACCATTGCCATCCGATCTATCATCTTCCAGAATTCATCCAACTTCCCACCACTTTTTCACAGTTCCTTGCGAAATCCTTCAAGTTGTTCTTGAAAAAATTGCCGTCGAGTATGTAAGAGGTGGGCGGAGAGGGGGCAGGAATGCGGGGAAGGAGGGACAGTATGTGGGAACTGAGAAAACTCAACAACTGAAAGCATTTCTCTCAAATACAAGTACGAACCACCTGTGCGACCCCGTGCCCTGATCTGAACTGTATAAGTTTCCAACTAGGCCTCAATGTTGGGATTTACCGCCAAATCCTTGCTCAGGACAGGACATGCCGAGGCGATGGTCAGCTCTACGACCTCCCCCCCCTAGAGAGCCGCCTAGCACGGATCCTTTTGCTCTTTCGTTTTCTTCCCAGCTTAACTAAGCCAAACATGGTCCCGCGACAAGGGTACTTTGTACGTAAGGAATCAAGCGGGAGTCGTGTCTAGTCACGGATAAGTGGGGTCGTACTTGACCTAAAGAATGTTTTTCATAAGCCAAAGTTTTGGATAGCGCGGGGGAAGCGAATCTTGCAAAAAGCTTCTCCCAGAGACAGCAGGGGTTCTGCCCGTGACGAGGCGTACTGGTTAGAACGGTTTAATTTATTCAAGTTCTTCTTAAATCCATTACATTCGACATTTTTAAACTTCTCAAGGCTTACGAGGCTTAGTACGACTCACCCTCCCCAGCGCTCTTGCGCTTGCATTTATTCTATGGACTCGCATACCGTCACACCTACGGGTCTTTTACTTCAAAGGCCCAGGAGGCGCGCTTTGAAGAAACTTCCTCGCCTGTTTGAAGTGGCCTGATCTGGAGCGGGACTGGAATGCCGCCGCAATCGGATCGATTGTTCGCTAAGGCTAGGCACTGGACGATTTTTCGACCACCCTGTGCCCTTCTTTGGAAGAGAAACTAGATTTCAAGGCTTTCGTAAGCACCCACCTTGGTGGTGGCAACGCCATGGTGTCAAATACGCCTTTGTCCTACCTACGATAGCATCTCTGAGGGAACGATCAAAATGCCCCTTTTATCCTAACAGAGTCAAGACTTTTCCACCAGCCTAAAACGCAGGCAGGGTCGTGGCTTGAAAGAGGGTCCAAACTGTTGAGAGAGGCCAATAATGAGAAAAAATCCTGAGATTTTGGAAGAAAGTAGAATTCTTTTTGCTTGTTGTGTACTTATAACTCTCCCCCCCCTAGATTCTTACCTAGAAAATGAGTGTGGTGAAGCTGAACCTTTGTTGAAACTTTGGTTCCTTAAAAATGGGTTGTTTTGCTGAACAATAGCCTTGTCTGTGAAGACTTCCCTCCAATTTCTCACAGACTTTGGTGTTTTCCTGAAGATGGCGACATGCTGCCCTTGATAGGGCTTTCTTTGGCGTTTCTCCCCACTCATTACATTGATTCTTTTCCCATCAATTCCACGGCCACCCCTCTTCTCCAATTTGTTGGGGATGCCTTTATCTGTTCCTGATTGGCTCGCTTTCGTTCGGATTCTGCTTAAAAACATTGTTACAATCCGTGTGTAATCAATATACTATTGATCCTAAGAAATGGACTTAGCAATCGGAGGATTTATGAACGGGAAGTGTGGGTGTTGCCCTGGAATTGGGTCATCAAGTGAGAGGGTGCTGCGTGTGCGAGTGAGCCGAAAATGAATGGAGCGATCGAGAGAAAGTTGGTGAAATAACATCATACATCCGTCATCGATAGCAAACTACCGAAACCAAAAGCTAATCCATCTGTAGATGTTTTACTGGATGGTCCTACTCGTTAGATGTGCAGGACTGCGCAGTTCGGCAACGGGGAAGGGGGGCATTTTGCACTTCGATACTTCCCATCCGACGTGTCTTAGTGCCAAACCTGTCTTCGGTTCACAGGTTTAACATAATGGCTGGGCACTTGCTCCAGCTCCGCACAAGAGTTCACAGGTTTCTACCAGAGGTGTGAACTTTGTACTACCGGAACTTCTAGTGTAGTGGAGTCAAACGAAAGTGCAAAATGCCCCCCCCGTCGCCGAACTGCGCCGTGGCAGGACTTGTATTTCTATCAGTAATTAGGGCAGCACATAATCAAGGCTAAAGCCATTTCTTTTGGAAAACCACTTCATTGCTGATTTCAGGCCCATGTTCCAAGGATTCACGTTGTCACCCCGAAGACGCCCAATACAACGGACCGGCAGTCTCACACAGTTGAGAAGGTCCGACCCAGCACGAAGTCACCGTTGGATCCACCGCGAACAATTGACGATTTTGATGAGCTGAAACGAAAACGAATCGAAGTGAGTTTGTCTATTCTCATTAAATCACGAGAATGCTGAGTTATGGGCAAAAATCAGACCCCAGGCGGGACTTGGACCCATACCTCATGCTTATCGGGCATCTGTGCTATCCGTTGCGCCACCAGGGTCGGGCGTTCTCAGCGTGACAGCTTTTTAAAACTTGACGGCTTACCCTTCTAAAATTCACATGTTCAATATGATATTCTGATTTTAATTTGGTTAGATTTTCTGAAATCGTCCCAAGATTAAGGGCGCGTTGCCCGGCAAATGTCCTCTTAAAAGTCTCTTCCTTCGCAAAGGTGTACGACCTATCACCGCCCGAAAAACTACCCCTTCCGTTTTCGCTGTCGAACTTCCTCTAGCCTTTGCGAGATTGGACGGCTTTGTTGCCTATGTTTTGGTGTTTTTGTCTTCGTTAACTACCCTTTCCTCGATTAGCCACCGCGAGGCAGGTTGGACTACCGCGGAGATAACTGCGGTGATTTCCTTCTACGGGCCAGGTGCTTATTATCCTCTCATTGACCCAGTCGCTGAACTTCTTTATCGCGGGCTGACAATCTACGCGAAGCTCGCTTGATGGGTGAGATGAAACTGCCTAGCCGTAGCACCCTTGGTCCCTAGAAGCTGAACCCACTCAGAAATCCTGCTCTCGGGATCCAAATCCACCTGTCCCCCTGCAAAATTGTTCGATCCCAGCCGAACTCCCTGGCTCGGATCGACCTATGCGATCACTTTTCTCGTGCGCTAGGTTTCTAATGGGGTGAACCCCGTGCGGAGTTGGGGTTAATATGCTAATCTAATTCAACACTGACATATTTCTCGGATGGCGGTTCACGCCGGGAACCCGTATTGGCCCTGTATCTCAACGGAATTCGTGTGGGGTTTTGTGGAGCTTCAGGGGTTGAGAAAAAGGTCGGCGCAGTTTGAAGACGGGGAGGGGGGGGGCATTTGCACTTTCATTGCTTCACTAGTTCTGGTTTACAAGTCTCACTCTGGTGAAACTTGTGAACTCTTGTGAAGCTGGAGCAAGCTCGTCTAGCCACCATCCTAAAACGTGTCAACTCGAGAAAAGGCTATCCTAGATGGGTCGACACATCTATGAAAAGCAAAATGCCCCCCCCCCGTCGACAAACTGCGCCAAAAAGGTCTAAAGACATCTGTGAGGGGAACGAATAAAAACCGAATCGCTCGCTGGGCTGTGCCAGGGATTTGGCCTTTCTGAAAGACTGTGAAGGCATGAGAAAGCACATTTTGTCAATGTGGTGGCTTCCCACAGCTGAAAATGTTAGGGTTTTTTCCTTCCCAGACAGTGAATCCTGCTGCCCGTCTCTGAACATCCGGAAATTTCATGAGTAGGTTTCGATCCTGCGGGAGTTCGGCACCGCTCTGGTCTTACCTTTATTGAATCATCTTCTTAGGCGATAGGTCGTGCATAAATTCCCAAGTGTCATCGCTTCTGATTAGATTAGCGGACATCGATTTTTTACCCCAGTTTCTCTTATACCCGAGGACTGGAGGTTGCACGAATACTGGAACATTCCAACTGTCACCACCCACGATTCAGACATTCCAGAAGAATTTTGGAATTTTCGGCGACCGTGACAATAAGCCGCGATCCGTTGGAAACAGAAATGATCTCGCTTCCTGCTTCAATCGTCCGCGGTCGAGCATCCGGATATCGGGGTGCGCTTGCCCGCCCGTGTTCGAAAACTGTCGGTCGCTGCGGCCGATCATCAGGGTCGAATCAGATAGGCTAACGAGTCTTCGCATGCTTATGAAAACCATAGTATTTCACTTTCAAATCCCCCATTATCAGCTCGAAATTATTCACACAGTTTTTTAGCCCGTGACCCGACGACAATCGTAACTGCTGATTTATGCAGCAATTCGCTTGAAACCGCAGAACAGCACTAGCTCCAGAAGGAATTTGGTCTGTGGTTACATCCCGGATGCCGGCCGGGACCGATTAAGCCTTTTGTCCTCCACAGACGGTGATTTGTGTGCCACAGTCCCTGCTGAGGCAGGATAATACAATCATTGATTTTGTACATCGAGATTTGCACACCTCATGTAACACTGTACGCGCAAGTGACCACTAACATTCTGAAGGGGATCGTATGAGGCGTTGTCTTCATCTCGAGAAGGCCATTATTCGGACAACGGGGACGCTCTATGCCTTTAATTCTTTATCAGATTGATATTTCCCGCTGGTTCCGATGAAATCCTGGCGAGGAAGTTCTGGGTTCGGAGGCTCTCATGGATCATTCTGAAGCGACGATTGTAAGGGACCGAGGCTCTTATACCAGCAGAACCCCGCGTCCTCTGGTTCTGACTGAGGTAAACCGCACTCTGTAAGCGGCGACAGGAGAGGGAGCCAAGCACACTGATCAAGATCTCAACATAAATCCTCTCAGAGGCGAGACTTCCGATATAAACATGGCTTTCTTGTCTTGATTAATTGAAGGACTCGCCAGGGATCAGACCAATTAAAGGACTCGTCAGGGATAAGATACTGCTGAAGGCTTGGAAAGAAGATTAGGCTGTAGATTGGTGAAAGCTAGGGTTTTTTCAGTCATACTGGGACCTGCAGCTGCGCGTTTAATCATTTTTCATAGCTATTCCCTGATGGTTTTGACGTATGCGGTATTCGGCCAGGAAGGTATAAGGGAGAAGGCGTTGCGAGAAGTCAAAGAATGAATAGACGTTCCTACCATCTCTCACCGCTTCATGACCTGGACTTCCAGGTCTTTGATAACAAGCAGGGCCTACCGAGGCGGTAGAGGGGTGACAGCGTAGTGCTGGACGACTGCCCTCACTCGTAGCCCTGCGACAGATACCTTACTTGAGGTCATCATTCTGGGCGCAGTAAGGCGACTAAGGAAGGGGCATTTTGCCACTTTTACCTGCTTCCATTGTCACTGTTCATTGCTTGCAAGAGTTAGCAGGCGTTTCTTTATAAGAACCTGACAATAGGTTTTTTATAAACTCTATAATGGCGAGCCACTCAATGGTTTCACACAATTTCACAGACGCCCCCCCTTGCCTCTGCGCATCATATCCCTCTGCTTCCACCTCCGCCAGATATCAATCGGACTTCGAAGCGCGACATATAGCTTGTCCTTATCCATCAAAGCCTTCAAAACCTGCTGTCTACTTCCTATTTTGTGCAGGGGTGCGGACAAGCAGACGTAGTCTACCCGACGTGTGAGACCCCCCCCCTTAGCAACAGAGTTTGTGGACAAGCTCACCTTGTCTTCTTCAGTATAAGACCCCACTCAACTAAGGGTGCGTATAAGCAGGTGTATCCTGCCGAAGTATGACTCCTCCCTGAAACTACCCTTGTTACGTAAAATATTGAAATATCTGGAAAACAGAATTTTTACCCTCCCTCAGACCAACTCCCTCAAGTCAATGTGGCTTCACTGGGAAATTAGAGGTGAGGAGGAGAATCCGACTTCTGTGCTGGGGGTACCAGAGGTATTTGTGGAGAGAGAGATCGCACATAACGACCTCATCGCTATTATTGCCCCTCATTGCCTTGGTTAGTATGGTTCTCTGCCCCAATATTTGAGTATTGAGCGAATTCTCACCATTATTCGTTCCAAACAGTCCTCTCCCATCAGCTGGTACATGCTGGACGGGACAAGAGGGCAGGAAACTGGAGCGACCTTACCCCACTATAGCTTGCCGAGTTCTTTTTTACACCCGTGCGGGTTTGACGAAGTTCTTGTCACAGAGTGACCGACTAGTCTCGTGCTTCATAAACCTGTTCTTGAGGTATGGTGACATAGATTGAGTCAGAGAAGCCAACGAGTGAGTGACTAATTGCCCGCGTAGGTTTGCTTTCCCAAAAACATCTGTCAGACAAGCGGGCTTATTGAAGGGATAATTCTTCTCGAACTTCTTTCAAAGAAGTCCATTATGTTGTCATGAACGTGTGAAAATGACCAATTCAGGCACGATGGAGAAGGCTTGGCATCAATCTTCGCACTATTAAGTACCCACACCGAAAGACGGCCCGAGAGAAATCCCTCGAATTGGAGAAATTGCAGGCGAATCGCCAAGAACTCTAGCGTTGAATCGAAGAATGCGGAAAAGCAGATCGATGATCCATCATTGAAGGTATGAAGAAAACCCACATGATAGCTAAGTAAGACTCGCGGGGCAAATTCGGTAACGGAATTGAAGGGCGCTTCGCGTAAAATAGAGATAACCATAATATCCCCTTGTCGTTCACAGAAGGTGATTTGAGCGGTATTGGGCTTATGAAAGGGTATTTTGCACTTTCGCTAGCCATTTTCCGCTAGTTCCTGTTAAAGCCCTACCCTCCAATACCATTGGTGCCCGCAAACCTTCCGTGTTACAGAGGGAAGATTGGGTTTCTATTTAGGAGTGACTCCTTCAGAGCGGAATATAACGCCATGATCAACAGGTTTCTGCGCGATGCAATAGTTTTCCCCACAAAAAACGTCCATCGCGCTACGTTCATCGAGAAAACCGTGCAACATTTTGCAGGAAGTTTTTCTTTTTCGGAAGGTTCGGCTTTAGATCAGCTTGCAGAACTTCGCGTCCGCGCTATAGCGAATCAACCTATAGGAGGGTTATTGATCCCTGTAGGGTAGCCGGGAAGTGCTGCTGCTGAATGATCTGGCATCGAGAGGTATACTTCTCAGGAATGTAATTGTGCTGGTTCCTTCAATGGGTTTTTTCGAAAGCATAGAGGTAGTGACGCAACTCAAGAATTCCGCCCTTGACTGTTAGGGTGGATCTTTATTCGGCGCAGGGTTCCAGCGCATCACCCTTGGACTGGTGAGTTATACACTTTGCGCTCAACATCGACTTCCTCAATTTATCGAGTGGTCCTGCTGCAAGGGCACGCCATCGCTGTGATAATCATAATGGGGGAGGTCGTACTTGACCGCGAGCGAGGGGGGGGAGGCGTATTTGGTCTGCGAAAAATTTTTTGATAGTTGATATATCTTGTTTTACGGGCGCTATAAAGGGAGAAAGGTCGTATTTGGTCGTTGTTAGGAGAGGGCGAGGGGGTCGTACGGTGCTTTGAGAGAGAGCTAGGAGGGTAGGCTCAACGCTTTGTGTCGTTCGGGAAATTACTTTTTCCGGTTGTTGACTTTTGTGCGTTTTTCTGCGTTTTCCAACTGGTGTTGCACAATAGTCCCTAGTTGCCGTGCCGGCCGTCCCACGCGCCAAGCTTCTATACAACTACTATTTCCGACGGTTGAAATAGTAGTTAGTTCATGACGCCCCCACCCCCTCGCCGAACTGCCCCGTTTCTTGCCTTGGAGGTAGCTCGGGAGGAAAGGCCTCACACATGGGCAAACCATGTTCCAGTGAAAAAGTGGGGTGGGTTTCACGATAAGATATCCCCAGTTTTGCTTGAGAGCTCCTTTGGATGCCTCTTTTAGCCGACCCTTACCATTAGCCGGTCATTTTTAGGAGTGTGGAGGGAGTCTCCAAGATGATCCCCCGCTGCTGACGATTCTGCTATATAGTTTTACTAGATATTTGGATTATGAGTCTCTTTCCTGTTGTATGACCTATTTCGGCGTTGTTCGCTCGAAGGATTAGGAGGGGGCACTTTGAATTTCGCTCGTTTCTTTTCAGTTCACGTTGGACAACGAGGCTTTGCTATGACTTGTAAACGCATGTGAAGCTCTGATGAACTGCGCCCATAGTACTACACGAAACGCGGCCTTTGACCATTTGGCCTCGCGCAACATTTGTTTGCTAAAAGATCGGCGCTTGGTCCTCAATATCGTGCTCACTGGGACAGTCGGGATAAACCGTTTCATCCTCAAACATTTCCCTCTCTATCTCGTACAAACAATTGAAGTGGCCTTTTACAGAAGGACGAGATACATGTGACAAGGTCGCCAAACACCCGGAAATCTGTACCAACGATCGTCGCCGACAAGAACGTCTACCAACGAGAACTTCGGCGGCCGCGAATTCATGGACCAATTTTGGGCGTTGTGCCAGTTGACGAAGGTAAATCTTGGAAGCCTTTGTTCATGTGTGGAGCTTTAAGCTATAGCTTTAAACATTATATGCTTTGCTTTGAATAAGTTTTGTTTGTTTTGTTGGAAAGACCCGAGCTATCGTACTATTAACAGCCCTAGCCCATGCTTACAATAACCAAAAGACCCTTACTAATACACTAATCCTATTTCTAACTCCATTAAGTTCGCGGCTAGCAGATTAAGTTTAGCAGTCCTAAGTTAGCTGGTAATCCATCGCTTGCTGTATTCAGCTACCTAACCCTAACTAGTAATTCGAGCTTTTGATGAGCCCCGCATAACTATGTTTAGATGCGCGTGATACGGGTAATGGTGACAGTTCGGGGACGGAACATCAGTCGATTACTGCATCATCGGAATGGGAAGTGCAACCGGTACCAGTGGTAACCCCTTTGCCACGATTTGCCTCTCCAGTGGCTAATCCGTCGCCGAAAAGCGACTATCATTCACGAACTATCCCTGTGGTCAAGAATTACAAGTATGCACAAAAGCTCGGCCAACGACCACGACTCAGGATCCGACGTCCTGGTAGGGCTACATTTCTACTCCAATTACTACATTCAATAGACTAGAATATCCCTTCAGTTATATTCCTTTTTTTGGTCAAACGAAATCAAGAAAAATCGATCCAAAATTCCCAGCAGTAGCGAGAGCGCTCAGCCATCTAACTCTGAGAGCCTTTTGTATCACTAAGGGCGTCGGGAGAAAGTGGTAGAACACATGTAATCAGTGGTGTGTCAGCCTACAGTGCTGTTGTATTCAACTAGCTAGGAGTTTTCGAGTGTAATGGTGCGTGCCCCCCCCCCTCGTGATTTCAATACTGTGTTGCAAAGGGCGGGCGGGCAACTACTTCTTCACAGTCTATAATAAAGGACCAGACTGGACTGGGTCAGCTTGGGACAACCCTTCAAGGCACATTCCGCGTTGGTCGTATGGGCGGAGACGAAGAAGTAACTCAGTTCGCGTGGCACTACTCATTGGCACTAGTAAGGGATTAGTTTCACTCCCATGGAACTCTGAATGGGAGCCTAGCTCCTTAGGTAGTGGTAATTTGCCAGTAGAGGCTCATTGCAAATGTCGAGATATAAAGTGCTACAGGAAACTTTCAAGCGGTTCTAAACAGCCAAAGTTGTAGTACCTGCATAGTTGGCACATAAAACCTAGTGACTCAAGCCGTAGCGAAGTGGCAGGTGCCCCACTCTGCAAGCGGTAGCTTGCTGGTTTACCCCAGAAACGTTAAAATTTCCCTTTTCTCCGACAGAAGCTTCTGTTTCATTTTTTGATATTTCTTCGATTAAGCACTCAATTAAGGCTTGTCATCCAGTTTGTTGTGTCCAGTGGGAGCGAACTGGTTATCTAAAGCACTTTGCCCGAAGTCGTAAAAATCGTTTTCAGTTTGTGCGGATTTAATTCTGGAAAAAGATGCTCTCAATAGCTCTTACTCTCAGTATCTCATTGCTAAAGAGAGCCGCATCTTCTTATTAGGTTGTGCTGGACTTTTATTGATTCCCATCATCACAACAATGCCAATCAGATTCCATAAAAACATCCGATACGAGGCTTCCGCCCGTTTCAACTCCAACTTCAAGTGCGACAGCTTCACAGAGTATAGCGGCGAACCGTACAGCAATTTTCGGCACTATTGAACTATTTCTAACCCAGTCTTTTTGCCGACTTTTTCTACAAGGGCAGATTTGGCCGAAAATTTGCCCATAGAGGTACTTCGATCTCCTGAACATATCGAATATCTCCGCTTTGCCCGAAACTGCCTGGCGCTCGCGCCACAGGAAAAACGCCTCAAGCCACCAAAACCGATGAAAACTTGTGTACGGGGGTATTTTGACATCCTGTTTACGAATGGACTATCTGACATTCTATTTACGAATATGACATTTATTCTTGGCGCCGGCGCTAATGTAGGACACTATGGTCATCTGCGCTTTGCTAGAACTGAGCCTGGCCTGAACACTCCTTTTCCCAGGTTCAGCCTCAACAGGACGCTAAATAGCGCTGATATGGAGAAATAAATGCCATACTCGCGATCAGGGCATCAAACAACCCTATAACGCGTTTTTATCGATTTAGGGAAGAAAAGGTGTGGCGCCAAATGGCGCCAGCGCCAGCGCCAAAAATGAATGTCATATTCGTGATCAGGACATGGAATAACATCTATAGAGAGATAGCAAATATCCAATCATTCAAGCAAGCGAAAAAGATTTTTTTTTTGGTGTAGGGATAGTTCTGTAGTGCTCGAATTTTCTTCTCCTCGCAAGCTACATGTTTCCTTAGTCAAACCGGATTCGGGAAAAAGTACTGCGACTACCATTTCCAGAGAAAAGGGACACATGATTAGCGAATAAATCAATAACTCGGCAATGATTCGATTTGTTCCGCCACGTTCAATTGTTTCACCCAAGGGTCCATTTTGGTGCCAGCTTGAAGTAATATGCAAAGAGTTCAGCGTTTATGGGTAATAAACTCACAAACTACTGCCTGCAAAGCAAGACAATCACCATAAGATTACGAGTACCCTTGCCCTGGTAAGGGTCACTAATTTTATGTGCCAACGATGCAGTCCTGCAAACTGTACAAGATTTTAAGCTCAGAAAAACTGGAAAATACAGTGCCCCGAAAAATGCGCGTAAAATTAAACGTGTTGGTCCCGCGAACGCACACAATTGGGACTACCGTAGGCCGACTCCCTCAAAATTGGGGGAGAATGGGAAGGGTGCTCCGGGGTGAGGCCAGGAAGCGAGAGCTAATTATGTAATTCGGCTCTCCACCTGTAAATAGGTGTTGCTTGAGCGAGAAATGAAGGGTATTATGTGCACTCGACGCTCCTAGGCATTTAATTATACGCGCAGTTTAGGATACCGTATCCCACATGTTTCCCTATAGTTATAATTTAATGGAAACTTTACCGTTCAGTACTCGCTTGGAAAACTCTCGTAGCCCTTTGACCTCTTTCAGTCTCCATATTTTCACTGAAAAAATCGTTGATACTTATTTGTTTAACTACTTTTTTATTTGTTCTTTTATACATACTACGAGAGTGTCAATAAAAAAACCGTTGATGTAATTACAAGTAAAATATTATCACATATTTGGTGGTGAGATCAAAGATTAGGCGTAAAACCTATCAATCACTATCACAATTTGTAAAAGTACTTTGGGCCGCGCTCATACCTTGGCGAGTGGTTCTTTTTCTAATACTTTTCTGATTTTATTCCTATATTTTTTTCAATTTCAGTGTTGATTTTGCCAATGATACCATATTTTTCTACGCATATTCAAGGTAACCATGTCAATGGGACACAAGTAGTAATAGGGTTCATTGTTTCAGGAGATAAATCCATCGCGGAGAATTCGATACAGGAGGATCCGAATCTGACGCCCTTCCAGAACTCAGCAAGAAGTCGCTTCGGTTACGGTAACCTTGGCGGGTTCAACGGGCCAGCGCCATACCGTTAGTTTCAGATAAATATTCTGTAAAATATAATCTCCTGAACAATTTAATGTCGCAAAGCAGTTTCCCAACATGCTGTTCTACTGTCAAAGCTTGGTCATAAACGCTTTGGGTCGGGAATTTAGGTTACTTAACTGGACTACCATTTTCTGGGCGCGAAGGGCATATCCCAGGCTTATCGAATCGGCGGAAATTGGGCTTATCATCATGCCTTCCTCACTGGTATGCCCATTCTGTTTACCTTCTCAAAAAGGAGGAGGAGTGCAATACTGAGGAAGGCACAATGGTAGGCCCGGGCACGCCCACACGATCAGCGCGGGATGTGATTTGAGGGCAAATGCTTCTGCACGAACACATTCTCATGCCTTCATTTCTTCAGATAGAACAGTACCACCACCTCCATCGAGCGAAGTCCCTACAGTACCGCAAACCCCCCAAACCACACAAACCACAACAGAGGCGACAACAACCACCACCGAAGCCACTACAACGACAACAGAAGCCGTCGGTTCTACGGAAGGCGAACCTGAAGCTGGAACAGACGAATCTGGTTAGTCAGTTATCGCTCTTAGTCGTGTCAATGATCCGCATTCCCTTTTCAAGGAGCCGGTTTCGGCCTTGGTCCCTCGGAGTTGCCTCCAGAGCTGGCTAATGTCGGCTTTGGAATCGGTGGTAATGGCGTCAATGTGTTCAATGTGCCAGGACCCGAAGCACCTTCTCCGCCGCCTGAATCTCCCGCGCCTAAACCGAAAAGGCCAAAGCAAAGGTAAACCTCGCAGACCTTAATCCTATTGTAAAGTGTATTGTAAATGAGTGATTTGTTTCAGGAAGCAACCTAATCCTGAGATCTTCAAGGAGGGTGAGCCGCTGGTTATTCCACAAAATTCGGGTCTTCGACCCGTCGCTCCTCCAAAAGAATTCCTCGATGGCGGCGGATTCGGACCGCAATCTGGAAGTTTGTACTTAACTTCCTTACTGTTTTTTTAGCATTCTTCTTCACCCCCTCTTCATTTCTTTCCGCGATAATCAGATGGGCAGAGAAATGGAAAGGGTCTCCTGGACATTGCGTCTTTGTCACTGATGGTCTCCGATCTGCACTGGACTAGAAGGAATGGCATTCCAATGAGGAAGGTGCAGAGGCCATGGGTCTCCACCCATATTCCCGCCTATCTGCTGATTGTGGAATCTTTTCCGCAGTGAATAAACACAAGAGTTGTAACTTGAAGACGGTCTCGAAATTCAGGTATTGCAGGCGGTTTTGGTGGAGGCAGCGGAGGCGGTTTTGGAGGAGGAGGTGGCTCTGGCAGTGGACTCGGTGGTGGCATCGGCGGTGGAGGTGGAGCCGGAGGTGGATTTGGAGGAGGTGCAGGAGGAGACAAACCCGAACCTCCTGCTAGCTCAGGAGCTGAGCCTCCATCAGGTAATTCCGCATCATTACCGCTCTTCTTCTTCATCTTAATCTGAAAAAACTATTCAGATCTGTTCACCGGTGATTCAGCACTCGTTCCATCCAGGGGTCCTACTGGAGATGGTTATGGCCCACCAATATTCCCCGGCGGAGCTATTCCTCCTCCAGTGCCAGCCGTAGGCCTTGGTGGAGCTGCTGCTGGAAAAAGCCCCTATGCTGCTATGATTGAACCAACTGAAAACCCTCCTACAACGGTTTGTGGAGAGATGAAGTCGTTCGCATTCTATGCAGGACCTACTGTTTCAGGTGAAGCCATCTGCTCTTCTGAGCATGCTTAACAAGGCTGATCAAGGACTCAACCAGGCGATAACCCACTTTGAACAGAAGAGTCCTATAGAAACAGCAGCTATCGATATTTTGGAAGGTATGGTCCTGCTCAGTTATTCTCACGCCTTTCCAGGCGTTTCAAAGGTTTCACTACGCCTTTTCAGTGGCGCTGGGATCTCAAAAATTGGATTCTCAAGCGAAGCTCTTGGGACATGTCGACAGAACCATTGGACTAGATAACCTGCAACGAATACAACGTTGGGCAAACACTGCTGGTGCAATGGATGTGTTCAAAGAAGAGGTATCATACAGCTTAACTCAGATTTTGGTCCAAATGACAGCTATTCCACAAAAGAAGCAATGTTAGAATGGAATTAGAATGCAATACTTCACGTCTCGAGCGATTCAGAGGCGACTGAACCGCGCTCCACCGCTAATCGTTGGACGGCTGCAAAGTCTGAAATAAGTAATGTCCTGTAAGGTCTCTCTGTCCGGTACGATTAGCAGTTGCAGCAATCCAGTGACCAGCGGTGGACAGGACAGAGCACGTCCTCCCACTTGGAAGAACTTTGATGAATTTTCAAACATCCCCAAGCATTCTCATTGCGGTAAGACCCCCGCCACACGCAACGCGATCATCTTGCCGAAGCTTTTATCGAATTTTGTTCGCCCTGAAATGCTACTCGGATCACCTACGGGCAAAAATAATAGTTAGGTGGTGCCGCCGTCAGGAAGTTGCTTGAAACGGGGAAGTTCAGTCAATCCCGTTAGGAGTTCCCAACATAGACGTGCCTTGGCGGTAGAGTGTCACTGAACGGCTCGAGAGGCGAAGTATAAACGCAGCTTAAGGTTTCAACGGTCAATTTTCAGATGGTGAAGTTCATCAAGCATTTGGATCCACCAGAGAACTTATTTCCAACGTTACCACCTGAACTGGAATACCTATTCAAACCATCAGGACGGTAGCCATTTGGAGCGTTACCTGCCTTTCACGGGAGTACTACATACGTTGCAAGCCACATTGTTCAGGATCTATTGCTCTCTATCAGTCTATTCCTTATATTCCCCCTCCTCTTTCTCCTGCATTACTTGAGCAGTACTTTAACGCGGCTCTAGCGGCCACACTGTGTCATTTGTCGAGTAATGACGTAGTCGTTCTAGTGTAGTGTTGATGCTAGTAATTCTGGTCGTCTTCTAACCTATTACTTTTAATATTACTTTACTACTAACTTATTTTCTATGATTTTTATTACATTTATTGCTTTCTCATTGTTTTGCCTTTCAGTGTTGAATGATCGCTTTCCCATTGATGCCGCTCGATGTTAATGTACAGTTTCTCGAACCTATTATAAACGCGCTGCTCACTTCTCTTGCCATTATGATTCTCACTCGGTTCTTCTAGTATTGAAATACGAATAAAAATTTCAAGAATTTTTTAGCAATTATAATTATTCGTCAATGGCCACTTCAGTTAATTTGTCTTCTTTGAAAGCCGACATCTGTACTTTTTGAGCTGGACGCTTTGCTGCCACGCTTAGAGACGTTATCGCTGAAGTCAGTTGGGGCGTGTCAGCAAGACATGGGTTTGGCGCGGCGCTTGCTCATTTTACATCGATCCTTGAGGCTTTGGCCGCTCAATGAGTGGTATGAAAGGGGCTGGGATTGAGCTAAAAT
>MU919294.1:0-13238 GCA_036418165.1 Cooperia oncophora
TCTCCTTCATTTCCGTACTCGCCAGACCTTGCTCCAAGTGACTATCATCTGTTTTTGGCCTTGGACAACCACATGAGGAATCGGCGATTTGAAAATGAAGTGGCTTTGGACAACGAACTAAAACATTTCTTTGATTCCCAGAAGCAAGATTTTTACAAAAATGGAATATATGCTCTTGTGTCTAAATGGGAAAGTGTATTATTTCGCTACCTTCAAAACCGCACGAACTTTTTTGGTTGCCTAATAACTGGCGTTCAGGTTGCTTGAGACTGTTGCTTCCCGTACTGGGGAGCACTAACGGTGCTCTCGTTTGGATCACAATTTAATTTCCTTTACATCTCGCCTCCATCTCCCTTGGCCGTTAAGAGCCCTAGGACTCCAGGGGAGCTATGTCAGTAAAGCTAAGTAAATAAGCAATGTCAGCGGATTCTGAAGATCCAAAGGCTGAGAGAGGTGTTCCTAGTATACGTCTAGAGCATCCATTTATTCCGTCACTAAAGCTTTGATGATGCGCTCCACGGACAAAGTGGTTTTCTGGACCTCAATCCCATATAAGTTCTCCCTTCTACGTTCAAGGCAATTATCGTAAAGGAGCGATCATCTCGACCGTAGACTGTCATTTTACACAGCATTTTCACACAATTATTGTTATTCTCAGACGTTTCCATTGACTATGGGAGGTCATTGGTATTCTATGAACATCGTGTCGGCAAACTATAGCCAATCATGTCAATGGATGGCAACATCATTTGTAATAGACATACCCCGATTCTCATAAATTGGTAAGGATGAGTTTTCCCGACAAAAATACCATCATTTATGGTGACCTAACCGCTGGGTTCAACGCTCACACAAATCCTTTCGGATCCAGATAAAAGTGAAGAGCATGAACAGATTCTGCAGGAATTCATTGACCAAAACGAGCAGGGCTACCCCGCTAATGCGAAGCATTCCAACTCCCGACAGGCGTTCGGTTCCACTTTTTACGTCTTATCATGGACTTCCTCAGAACAGCTGACAGACCGCAGAAAACGGATGGTGTTGCTTGATCATGGATGTTCCATTGGAAACAAGGGCTGATCCAATATTTTCGGTTCTGCAGAAGGAGTTTAAGAGTTCTCTCCCCTTTATAGGTCTCAAGGATAAAGCCTTCTTGCCGATGGTCAATCCATTTTGGATGGGGCAAGCACCCCACCTCCATTGAGAATCGTAGTGGCTTATTGAATGCGATGTTGCCCATACAATGACTATTGGGGAGAGCCGATGTACAGGACAGTGTGGCTGGCCTGAACCGAAGGCGATCCAGGATTTGATCCCCTTACCGCGCGAACGATAGGCGCGCCGCTTTCCATTACACCGTCTCCGCTTGTTTTTATACTATCGTTACATTGCAGGTTTATATTCGCTGAATAGTTTTCGTAAAAAAGCTCCGTGATTTTCGGTGCAACTCGAAATCCCAATTGTAATTTGGGAGCCAGCCTTGTAAATTATGCTTCGATAATGCGGTCGGGCCCTCGCTTGTCTTGGGGCGAACAACTGCTCCCTGTCAAGTCTCCAGGGTTCATGGATGTGAGCCTATCACTATACATAATGCTGAATACCCATACCATTGTTCAATGGCTCTTCATAAAAACGACCTTTGATATGAGTCTTTTGTCTCCCTGAAAATTCCTCTTCAGGCCATTGAATTCGAAGGCACTTTTCCATGAAGGTGAGAAGAGGAAAATTCCCATGGAGGCGGCCAAATCTACTCCTTACCACGCTTGATCGGGCAATCCCAGTTTCAGTTTACAAATGCTCCGAATTATTGAGGATTACCTTCCTCGTCTGCGTTTTTCGGAAAATTTCCCCAAAAGATTCGTGTCGATCGACCCTTGCTCAGGCCAATTGTCAGTTGTTCATGGGATATTGCGGTGAAACAGAGAAGCCCGCTGTGATCTTTTGTCTCAGAAGTTGATGTTGAACGGTTATGCTGTAAAGGGGCCTTGCAGACGCATAGCTTTACGATTTTCTCTACCACATATAAAAAATAGCTATCGATTTCAGAAGTGCATGGCGATTTTGACAAAAGTGCATAGTGATTAATTTTCGCAATAAAACGTCACGAAAGGCTAGTGATTGGAAAAAAAAAGGTAAATCCATCGTGCGATAATGTTGGATCAACATTTTATTAGATATGTGTTTCGTTCATCTACTATCACTTGTCTTATTTACTGGAATGTCAAGTTGCTACTATTTTCCGCCGAACAGGTATTTACTTTGAAAATAGTCAGACAGTTCAAGAGTACTGAGCGCGCCTCACGTTCCGAGCCTTGCCCACCACCCTCCACCTCCAGCACATTTTCTGATCTCGCTCTTTCTTGACAGCCACCGATGGGTGCAACGACTGCACGCCTGATTTTGTTCGAAAAAAGACGAATAAATAAATAAATAAACTTGAATATCTACGGGGGCGGTAAAGAAGCAGAAGTTATGCCTTGCTACCAGCATGCGCCATCAAAATTCATCGCACAGAGTGGGAGGGCACGTGGGATACCCAACATAAAACAATTTAGAGATACCGTTCAAGTAGATCACGACATCTATAATCATGATCGCGCCCAAGAGTATCGGCAGTAATTACTTCAACCTGAAGGAAGCTACCTAATTTTAGGGTTGTGTTAATCGCGAGCAGATTAGTGAAGACAGTCCCTCTGATGGTGAAGGGAATAACTTCTCGAGGTACATACTAAAGAACTATGAGTGATCAGTCTTCTTGTCCTGTGTCCCCCCCCCCTGTTTTTTTTTCCACGGTTAGGGAAAAAACGATGCTTAGGCCGAAAAAGAAAGGAAGTATTATTAGGCTGTCCGGAAAGTTCTCAGCGTTTTGAGTGTTTCACTTCAAACGATCATAACTTTCTTAATACTCATCGGATTTAATCGAAATAAGCACCGTTCGAATCAGCACACTTTTGCCAATGTGACACCAGTCGATAAATCCCATCAAAGAAAAAACTGGGTGGTCGAGAATCCACGAAATCCACGAAGGCTTTTTTGCCTGGTCCTGATTGATGAAGTATTTTCCAGCAAGGAAGTTCTGAAAATGTTTGAAAAGGTGATAGTCGGTTGGTGAAAGGTCTGAAGAATATGGCGGTTGAGGTAGAACTTCAACCCCCAATTCGTTCAATTTATGGATAGTGATTTGTGAAACGTGTGGGCGGGCGTTGTCATGCAAAAGAATCGGACCCTTTCTGTTGACAAGTGCTGGCTGCAGCTGACGCAATTTTCGGTACATTTCGTCGATTTCTTCACAGTAGGACTCTGCTGTGATGGTTTGGCCTGGTGACAAAAAGTTATAGTGGATCACACCAGCCGATGACCACCACACTGTGACCATAATCTTTTTTCGTGAGGATTCGGCTTTGGAAATTGCCTCGGTGGTTCGTCGGCATCCAACCACTGTCCGGAACGTCTCCTGTTATCATACATGATCCACTTTTCATCACAGGTGACAATTCGGTCCAAAAACGGGTCGTTTCTGTTGCGCAAAGCAGTGAAGAAGAAACCTCGAGACGTGCCAATTTCTGCCGGTCACTCAAATTGTGGGCACCCACTTGTCGAGTTTTTTCACCTTCCCAATGCGTTTCAGACCATCCGCAACAGTGGATTTGCCAACGCCTAGCTTTTCTGCAATCTCTCGAACTGTTTGGGATGGGTCAGCCTCCACAAACGCCTTCAAATCCTCGTCAGGTATTGCTTTAGGTCGACCGCTACGAGGTTCATCTTCAAGGCTGAAATCTCCAGAACGAAATTTGTCGAACCATTGTCGCACGGTGCTTTCTCCAACACTTGGGCCCCCACGCCTGGTTAATTGTCTCGACTGCGGATTGACCCAATTTATAGTTGAAGAAAAATATCGTCCGAAGTTGCTCTTTTGACATGCTTCAAAAAGTCTTGGGAAAAGGGGTTTATCAAGCAATGGTGAAACGGCAATTATACCATCAGATAGCGCAAAATTCTCTTCAGGATGTACTACTGAGACGCAAGGGAGAATGAGTTTTTAATCAGCAATGAATGTACAAAAAATAGTAACACAAAACGCTGAGAACTTTCCGGACAACCTAATATATGGAACACCCCCCGCTCCATTGGACAGCCTAAGCCAGTAGCTTGGTAACTTCTTGATGTGCTTCATCCTTTCTTTCACTTGAGAATCTCAGAACTAGAACAGGTTTTTGGCGCGAGGTCAGAGTTCATCTTCTCCCACGTTTCGACCAGCGCAACAGCTGGCTTTTTGTCTAGTCGCGGTTTCAATCACACTGAACAACGTTTGTCCAGCCTTGCATAACACAATGGCTTTTCCCGATGTGATGATATCAGATCATAAGGTGTAATTCTATGTAAAATACTTTATCAATGGGAGCTTATAGCTGTGTTTAAATACCTCATCTACAGTCGCGATCCCTCAGACGAAGTAGGCGGAATTGCGGACCTTGCAGCGACGCGACGGGCGGCTGTAATAGGGGTGGCGGCGGTTGCTGCACGGGGCAGCAATCACGGCGGTCCATCGTTCTCTGCGCTCCTCTCCGCGAAGCCGCGCCTCTCTGCGCGCTCTTCTTCTCTGGGCTCTGCCCGCAATAGCCGGCTGCACCGCGCAATCAGCTGATCGCGGCCATTATTCTAATTTAGCTGTTATTCTACTTCCTGAACGCCAGAAAAGTGAGGTAAGTTCATATTATTCAATCTAATTTTAGGTATTATTGAATATTTAGCTTTTAGTCGTTATTTCACTGTTGCAACGGTGTTTTTGCCCACTTTTTGATTTTGTTTAGGTTTTCTTTGTTTGTCCTTTGAATGTTGGACCTGCTCTCCATGGCAGTGTCGTGATGTGTCCTTATTAGTGCCAAGGACACTCTCTGACACTGTTTTGGTAGATGCGGTCTTTCTGAAATGCCACTTTCCCTATTTTTTTGCCGCTGTGGCCGTAATTTCTGTCGCCCTGTGAGTTTACTCTTTCGTTTTTTTTGTTCTTTTTTTGTTCGACTCTATCTTTATTACAGAGTCATTGTTGTGTTCTTTTGCATGATGAGAACACACTTTGACTCTGTTTTGAGGATTGATGTCGCTTTTAGAATCGTTGTTTCACAGGTCTCGCCCATGCGCCGCTACTCTTTCCTTGCAGTGAGTTTCCTTTGCTTATTTTTCATCTTTCTTTTTTCATGTGACTCATTCTTGTCTTTGTTGTGTTCTTTTGCATGATGAGAACGTTACATAGCAAAAAAAAAGAAAAAAAATAAGCAAAGAAACTCACTGCAAGGAAAGAGTAGCGGCGCATGGGGCGAGACCTGTGAAACAACGATTCTAAAAGCGACATCAATCCTCAAAACAGAGTCAAAGTGTGTTCCTATCATATAAGAGAACACAACAAAGACTCTGTAATGAAGAATGAGTCAAATAAAAAAGAAAGAATGAAAAATGAGCAAGAAAACTCACGGAACCGCATCTACCAAAACAGTGTCAGAGAGTGTCCTTGGCACTAATAAGGACACATCACGACACCGCCATGGAGAGCAGGTCCAATATTCAAAGGAAAACAAGAGAAAAATCAAAAAGTGGGTAAAAACACCGTTGCAACAGTGAAATAACGACTAAAAGCTAAATATTCAATAATACCTAAAATTAGATTGAATAATATGAACTTACCTCACTTTTCTGGCGTTCAGGAAGCAGAATAACAGCTAAATTAGAAAAATAAATGGCGCGATCAGCTGATTGCGCGGTGCAGCCGGCTATTGCGGGCAGAGCCCAGAGAAGAAGAGCGCGCAGAGAGGCGCGGCTTCGCGGAGAGGAGCGCAGAGAACGATGGACCGCCGTGATTGCTGCCCCGTGCAGCAACCGCCGCCACCCCTATTACAGCCGCCCGTCGCGTCGCTGCAAGGTCCGCAATTCCGCCTACTTCGTCTGAGGGATCGCGACTGTATGGAAGCTGATAGCTGTGTTATGCTCCCAGAAATCAGTGCACTATGAAAAGTGCAGTTGCATATAAATTCTCAATAATCTGACTTAACAAATGCTGGTGGATGATGCAGTTGTGGACCAGAAGATTACTGGACTTCATCCGCATAGGGCGTTCAACCGGGAAAATGGAATCGGAACAAACGGGTGCACCAAAAATTGTGGGCAGTGGGGTTCAAATAGGAGATCGTAAGGTGCCATTAGATCAGACGAACATGAAAACGAGGAGCGAAAAAAAAACAAAACACAAGCAGTTCATTGATTTTCAGCGTCGGACGAGCATGCAGCGAAAAGAGACGCAGAGACGCTCATTGGTGTGGGTAGAAGGCAAGACAACCAAAAGAGAGCACACAGCGTGAGGGTCGATATTACGACTTTACGGCCACACATTTAAAAGTTTTGGTCCAGGTCCTGATTAACTAGATCATAGGCTCTCCAAGTTAATTTCATCTTCCGAACGCTATCAATACGTTCATTTGAAGCGCCATTGTCTCACAGAGCGCTACTAGTGCTGGCACCAACGTCTGAGAAAGCGCCTTGCGACGAGGCTTGTAGCGCGGGCGTCAAACTCGTGTGATATTTGCTCTACTAGAGTGAAACTTTCACTACGGATCGAATTGGCGTAATCGAGTTTTAGCCCGAACAGCGAAAGATCTCGGCGCAGTTCTGTTTTGTGGGGGCATTTTGCACCCTATGTGGGATTTCTTAGATTGTGTGGTAAACTGGCCATTTAGCTTTACACTGCCTCCGCCCTACCGATATAGAATAGTGTAAAGCTTTTAGTGTTCATCGGTTTCTCTTGGGTTGCGCCACGGATTCTACTTCCTTCGAGATTGTAGCAACCTAATGACTCCAATGCGTTTCCTGTACAATGACTTGCTGGAAAAAGTCCGATCAGAGTTTTCACCTTCCTGGACGAGTCGTGAACCAGGCTGAAATGGAGTGGGAGAGAGCCATCCAAGACTTCGCGTCTTACCACGTAAAACTGCACGAACTTTGCCCGAAATAAGAGTTGTAAAGTAGAAAAAAGACCTTCACGTTGAAGAGCATGAGAGCTGAGGTGTTAACAAGGATGACCGACAAGATATAGATGAGGGAAAGGAATCGATGCAATCAGGAACACAGTGGCTAGGAACGGCTAATAGGACAGGAAACGCTAATATAACTCACCGCGCATGGCAACCTCTGATTCCGGATGCATGGCCGTCTTTCAGGCACATTCGTTTGCCTCCCGGCAACGTGATGGTGAATGATCCGCGAGGGCGTTCCCAGATCGAGGCACACGAAGTCTCAAGTCAAAAAACTGCTCAATGCGCTATTACAACGTAGGGCATCAGCCAGTCTAATGACCAGAGGTAGGGAAAGAGAAAAAAACGTAATGCTCCAGCAGTGATAGGGCTTGCTGTCGATGATCGGGCGCAATGATTATGCGGTCACGACAATGCGTAATGATAATCGTTCTTGTCCGATAAAAACGATCCCCCGAAAGAACGAGAAGTAGTGAGCATGAACTAGGTCGAAATTGCAGCGTTGACCACCCGCAGTTAATGTGATATGTGTTCGGTGGGGTCATGTCGTGTTCGTAAAGGGTGTGAGCGTACGACGCTCCCGAGACGTCATTTAGTCCCGATCACCACCACTGTCACCACATCTATCGCCGTCACTATCATCACCTTCAAAGGCCTAGCAGTCACGCGTGGGATTCATCAAAACAACAGGTTGCGCCACATGAAAGTGCTACGAATTTCTGTGGAATTGAATTTTCAGCCAGCAGGTGTTGGACTCTGCACTGAATCGAAGTTATAGATCGCATCTTCCCTAATAATCCCGCTCCGAACAGGGTATCCTGTCTTTGGTCTCATTTCTGCTCGGGAATTCAAGACTGCCCGCTTCACAGTAAAATGTACAAGTCGGCGGAACGGCTAGATTGAAGCCAGTTTCATCTGAAATCCTACAACTTGGAAAGATTCTTGAATTATTGAACCTATTGGGAGCTCTTATGAGAGATTGTTCGCTTTCTGACTCACGGCTGGGCAAGCAGCGCTTGACACTCAGAGCACCTTCTCCGCTTAACCTTTGAGCAGAGTCAGTCGTAAGACCCCCTCTTCCTTGCCATTCGGAAGGGGAGCTCGCAATGAGGAGTCAACAATGGTAAGCCTGACTCCGCTCACATGAATAGCATATGTGCACTGCTCAGTATTCTTTCTAGGAAAAACTGATATCATCGCCAACAGCAAGAACAAATGTCTCCGATTGTTCGTGATTGTCGCTATCAATCTTCAGGTGAAAACAAGCCCCACGACTGGGGAGTCCAATACAATTCCACTTTTCTTTCTTTTCTTTTCTCACTTTTTCACCATTTTTGCATCGTTGGACACCTTTGCTCCTTTTCAGAGCGTACACGAAATTGTCGTGCCAACTGTCTTCAAGCTAACTGCTGATCGAGAGCCGTACGAGCGCAACGCATACACGATCAAAAGCATACTTGCCCACCATTCACAATGCTTTATCTGGTACTATTCACCGTTTGCAGAGCCATCCATCAAAATTTTGGCCAGGTTTCAGTTGAAATTTTTCTAGAAGAGTGGAATTTGCCAAACTTTTTTCCTCAAAAGTGGTTTACTCCGGTATTTTTCAGCTGCAGTAAGAGAGTCCAGCAACTGTACAGTCCAGTTCCCTTCTAGAAAATCGTCAGACTTCCGATACATCTCTATCCAGTTGTGATAAAAAGAATGACGAACTACGGGATGTGCCACGCACTCGTCTTCCATCTAGAACCCCAGCGACTTGGAAAGATGGTTCAGAGGAATATGGACCTCATATGAACCAAGTCACTTTCTAGGCCAGCTAATGGATTCCTTGCCGTATTTGCAGGAACCTGGCTCGCGCAATGTTGAAGTTTCACCTACAAAAATTTATTTGTCTTGAATTTTTCAACTTGATGGAGAAACCGCGCTTCACGGCGAGGCACTAAAGCAATGTTAGTGTTTCATCACTTTGCTTCATATCCGTGATTGCGGTAGGCGTGGCTACGCTCTTCATGTGAGCACTTTGTAGGATCGGTTATTCATGGATTTACATGGATAAGTTTCCTCAGAAAGTCCCACCAAAACAGCCGTTCAAGTGTAGTGCGCAGCCACGCCCACCGCATATCATAAATAGAGTATTTCTTCAGCAGGGACAAGGTTGGCTCAGCGACTTCTTCAATTCCTCTCAGCCGATTTCCCGCGAAACTGTTAGAGGGAGAGAGCAAGTAGCGGAGAAGCATAGTTTATTAACTCATTGTTGTAATTGTTTGAGAATCCAGATTCTCAATAACAAAGAAGGGAACTTATTCTTTCGTTGGATATATTGGCTCTGATGGATATGATGAGCGCAAAAAATGTGGAACAAATAAAGTTGGTTCCGTCGCAGCCAGTCGGAGCAGTGTCGTAAAAGGAGGAATGAGCCCGCCTTCAGCTCACTTTTCTATCAATAGTTATCGGCTAGTGATCGATTTAGGAAGCAAACAAGCAGTGATGAACAAGCTGCAGAAGGACACATTCCATAAGTTTGACACCGCCCCGACTGATTGCGACGATACCAACTGCAAGAACTGTCGTTGTATGCCTGAACAGAAAATAGAGGATCGAGTTTACCAAGAAACTCGTAAAAGGACGAATTTGGACTATGCGTAGCCCAGCAACGGACATGGTGACCAGCCTTTGAAGCCGAAAAGGAAACGGCGAAAGAAATGCTATTTGGAAGAGGGTTCACGGGTTCTCCGCAGAAATATTCTTCTGCAACGAGATTGATAGCGGTGAAGAACTTCGATGAGCTTTCAAAGGAAATGCTCAGCCAAGAGAGTTCACTCGGCAGCGAACTGAGGAGAAGTCGATGAGCTGTTCAGCGAACATTCGCGAAACGGAAACGTAGCAACTAATTCGCCTATTCCGGAAACATACGGGTAAACTCTTGTCGGACGAGCAGAAACATTACTCTGAAAGTCATTTGTTGGTATACTAAATGTACTATATATGTACTACTATAAAAAACATGAGATTGACTGGGTTCATGTTGCCACAGCATTGAAACTATGGGATGCTCGTTGAAGAATGGTACAGTTGCTGTATCAAAATGCTGGGTAAGACCTTGTAAAAGTAATGCTGATAGAAATGTCAACCTCTCTGTCGAACCCGTCCGCGGTAGTATCCCCCCCCCTCAGCGACACTGTTTGGTCAAGCCGCCAAGAAATTCTTGGACATATATCTAGGATAGCGGGATTCTCTTCTAAAATAATTGTACCGGGTTGTAATCCGTTATTTTCATCAATGATATAACATTGGTTGGAGTGGGCAGTTGCGAAAAGGGATTTTATCCTTGGACTGCTCGATGGTTAGCGGGGCCCTCACCACTGCACCATCCCCGCCTCACCTGTACCACTCTTCGCTCAGTTTTCCGAATAATTACACGCTTGATGTATCCTCCTTGTCTGCTGCAGATGAAGAGGCGCGTCAGGCGCAATGGGCTTGACGTGGAGCCAACAAGGAACATCGTTGGGTGGGGAATCCTCAACAGGGGAGGGGGTCGTATTTGGCCGCCAGGAGAGGGGGGGGGTCGTAATGAGTGCGGTAGCCAGTAACGAGCAGCGCAAAGGTGTCAGTGTGCTGAGTCC
Source organism: Cooperia oncophora (assembly GCA_036418165.1). Classification (NCBI taxonomy): domain Eukaryota; kingdom Metazoa; phylum Nematoda; class Chromadorea; order Rhabditida; family Trichostrongylidae; genus Cooperia; species Cooperia oncophora. The sequence continues at coordinate 10,649 of MU919294.1, forward strand.
TGTACAGCGAAATTTGCTTTGTAGAGAACTCGGATATTTATTTATTTATTTATTTATTTACACCATGAGGTGTGCCACAAATTGCTAAGGATAAACGCGCTGAAACTTAATATTAACTAAACACTGAGACAGAAGGATCACACGCTATTCATACTACTTCCTGAGAAGAGAAAAAAGGATTATGTGAAGGTTTTTAGTTCATGACTTCTGCCTTTTACGAATCAATCTCAACTTCTAGAAGCAAGAAGAATGAAGAAAAGTCTCCCATCCAGAAGTGATCTATATAGACATCTCCGCTACTTTCGCAAAAACACCGTTATTATGTAATCGTAAATGTAAACACTGTAATTATGTATTTTTTCTCGAATTGATTACCCCACATATGTAAGAAGGAGGCACACTGGCTATCTAAACTGAATCCTGAGTGTTTTTTCTTGAATTGATTACATTGATATCGATCTAGCGTTCCCAGCGTCACCAGCGTACGCTAGCGTGCCGCTAGCGCACGCCATCGCCACGCTGGCGTAGTACAAAATACTCTCCTCCCTTCAATACTCTCTAGCCCCGTCGCTGCAAGCGCTGGGAAAACGCTGGAGAAACGCTGGTGAAGCTAGATCGATAGCTATGCTTCCCGTGCCCTCGCTACGCGCAGCGTGACGGCTAGCCATGCCGCTGCGTGCGCTAGCCCCGACGCTAGCGTACGCTGGTGACGTGGGAACGCTCAGATCCGATACCTAATACGTCTCCCCGACCTGGCCGCTGGCGTATGCTGGAAGCGCTACGCTACGCTGCCGCAAAGTATAAACGCAGCCTTATGCTGTTTGTTTTTCTGTTATGTTATTTCTGCTTTCGGTTGCGTTATGTATGGGTGGGTCCTACATCATGGTAGGCCGCGTTTCGCTTGCGACGGTGAAGAAATGCAGATATGCGGAAAATGCAGAAATGGCGAACTGCTGGAAATTGTAATGCTTTTCGTCACTTCTGTATTTTCCACATTTCTGCATTTCTTCAAACTGACGGAACTGTTTCATATTACGCCTTCCATCATTCCTCGGATTGCGCGCACGCATTGCTTTCGAACGCCTTAGGCTTTGTAGGGGGGATCAGCACATTCGCTACTTCACATCCTGGTATTCATTGCGTCACAAAAGTTGACAGGTATTCCTCCAAACTTTGAGTGGAATCACTTTATGCCTTTACAACCTAGAGCCGCCATATAGCTCTAGTGCCTAGCTCGAGCTCGAAAAGAAAAACAAACTGTAAGAAAAAAAGGGGGTCGTACTGAACCCCCCCCCCCAAAAGGGTGGGGGGGTCGTACGGGTTCGACCTAAATCCCCAACTAATGCGTGCCCTGGGCGCCAAACCCCAAACTCCACCAGTTGTTGAAGCGGGTGGGCGACTACAATGGTGAAAACGACTGATGTTTCAACAGCTGCGGGAAAATGGATTTGGCCAAGCGCCAAACCCATCAAGCCTGACATGCCCCTTCATCCACTCCGAACAAGGCCGTACCATCTTCAGTGAAAAAAATCGTGATGGGAGTATCAGAATGATTGCGGATAATTTTGTAAATGCTCTGCATATGTTTGAGATCCTTCATGGGCTCTACAGCAATTCACGATCAAGAGTTCACCAGTTCTCAAGGAGATCACCAATGTGAAGAGAGCGATCCAACAGCGCGACATTATTTCGCTGCGTTCTTCGTATACGCTTTCATTTCTAGAATCTCAAAATAATTAGGGCATTTTCGACCCTCTCTCTTTTATCTTCACGGAGTGAAGGAGGTTGACGACGAGCCATTTTTCCCATGACTTGCGCCTGGGACGGCACATTTTTCTACACTGAAACTTAGTAATTTCCAAATAAATGAATTACTACGACCAAAATGTATCGAGAAATATAGCAATCTCGAATTTTGACACAATTTAGCTCTTATTGCTCCAATCTTCCTGAAATCAGGCCATTTTACCAAATTCTTGAAACAGAATTGATTGAAAATTTGTCTCCCCGGGTGGTTTGATCTCCTAAAGAACAATATCGCATCCCTCGACCCGAAAATGTTTGTTCTTGAACTAATTTTATGAAAAGAAAGTGAAACAATCGCGCAGATTTTGAGTTATATAATAACTGTGGGACAGCATTGGGCGACGCCGTTCCACAAGACAAACTTTCTGTCGTCCACCATTGACGGAAATCGTCGTCAACGCGTTAAGTGGACATGATATTTTTGTTGAGGGGGTCGGTTCACCGGTAGGGACAAGTTTTCAGGGAATTTGATGATCTAGGACATTTTGGCGCGGGCGCCAGGCAGTTTTGTGGCAAGCGATTGTGATATTCGTGTTCAGGGGTCAAGCTAACCCACGAGACAAGTTTTCAACGATTTTGGTGACCTAAGTATTAACGTATTTTGGCTCCGGCGACTGTGGCGCGGGCGCCGGGCAGTCCGGGCCAAACCACTGGCTGTCGTTTCAGAATTCCAGCCTACCACCTGGAGACATCTTTTGAACAAACTCGGTTGCTCGCACGTCTTTATTATTAGAGCAGTATGCTGTCGCCCACCATTGTCCGACACCGTCCTCACGTGTTAAGG
>MU919301.1:0-11254 GCA_036418165.1 Cooperia oncophora
ATCGTTTTGCTCATTCAGGTATATAAACCATTTTCCCCATTTTCTTTCCTTGAATAACTTTCAGAAGCTTCACTGATGTCCCTAAAAAAACCTCACAAACTAGGAAGAAGAGAGGCGTGCACTAACCGATCTAGATTGTCTGTATCCATCGAATTGCCAAGGAAGCTCGTCGACTCAAAGCCAAAATGTTTTACTTGTCAATTTTTTGTGAGCATTTTCAAATGAGCCAGTCGTCAAGAATAATTTCATCACACTAACCGGTGACTTTCCTCTAGCTCTTGAGTATATCACTGTTGCCTTTTGTTAGGAAACCGGTACGCTGTGGCTAAGAGGAGTCACTAACTTCTTTATATGGGTGGGGAAAATCAGGTTCAGACCTTATATTGAGCCGTCCCAGCCGGAGTAGTTTTCCGATTGGAATGGTACATGTTTCAGACGGCTTGTCCAGTCATTTTCCTATATCTGCCACTACTGTCCATGTTCGTGATGCTGTTTGTCGGTTGGAATACACCTGCGGGGATGAGTTTTGGAAGCGGAATTCTCATGTCTACATACCCTTTCTTCTCCTCTGTGATCATTATGCTGTATATGAAAGACTATCGTCGTTTCATTTTGCGACTATTCGGTATAAAAAACCGTCGACCGTCAGGAACAACAACGATAATGTTTGTTGCTGCCGCGGAAGGAAAAATCGCCCCACAACATAGTTCTACTACTGGGAGAATTATACGACGAAACATCTCAACAGGGCAAGTTGTTGTGGATCAACCAGGGCACATCGTTGTTGGGGAATCCCCAACAGGGGGTCGTATTTGGCCGCCAGGAGAGGGGGTCGTATTTGGGCTGAGAAAAATTTATTTTGATAGTTGATTTTTCTCGCTTCACGGACGTTGTAAGGGGGGGGGGGTCGTACTTGCTCATTGTTGGGAGGGGGGTCGTATTTATTTTTTGGCTTTCTATGGGTGGTGATTGACCTTTCGTGATTTTCCTGCTTCATGCGCACCAGAAAAATTTTTGGGAAAAAGTAGGGAACTTTTGGGAAATTTTGTGTGGCAGGAAGTTGGAGAAAATCTGAGAGTTGGTAGAAGGGAGCTGTATTATCTCGCGCTTCCTGTTTCACATGTGCTATTTACCCCCCCCCCCCTCCACCCCCGCTCGACGGCTCGATTCGATGAGGAGGGACAGAGGGCCGGAGGGGAGGGGGCTGTACCAACCCCAAAAAAGGAGGGGGGGTTGTACGGATTCGACCAAAATCCCCAAAATAATGATGTGCCCTGATTTCAACATACTCATATTGCATTTCTACCAATCACCTCCACTTTCATACTGTGTTTCTGGTTAAATAAATAAATAATCATTTCCGGAAGTACTCGTTATGCATATGACAGTCATCTTTCTGACTTCCTCACACCAGCTAGTTGCATTTCAAGAACACTTAAAGTACAGTGAACCTCTGCCGCCTCTTGGAAACAGTTCACGCGACTAAGTGTTCCTTGAAATGCCTCCGTGCATTTGGCATCCAGGTTCGTACTAGCAGAATATGTACCATTTGTGTCACTTGAAACCGCGGAATAAAGAGGATGCAGACATGTGAGCATTGAGACCTGCACCATTTTCACTTTGCAAGGCAACGGCTTATACGCAGAATTACGTGTGTGCATTGTGTTGCCTGGAGCATCGTAGGGCGATTTTCTATGCTCGTCGATGAGTATCCTGGCTCGTCGACTTTTACGGGCTTTGAGTTGTTCTTATTTCTCGAGGGACGTTTTTGAAAACAACATGTCTGTGGTAATCCACTTTCAGGGCGAGATGGGTTTGGGCTCTGCTCAAATGCAGCAGCGACACCATCGATTTGGTACAGAATTTCGTCTGCATTGCGTCTTGGGTTGCCTACCGTAGTTTCGTTTCATGGAACAGAGTTTTTAAGAGCTATTTTCTTGTTTCATTACTAATATTTTCCTTTTGTTCTTAATTTCAGATGGCAGTAGTGAAGGTGTGCGAAAAAATGGTTTATGATTTAGGGGTTGCACAGAGGCCGCAGGGCAGTCGCGTAAATCTGGAGAACTCGTAGGATATTACTATGTGACTGCCATGGAGGGGTTCCCTTTTAAGGTGTTCTCAATGTATTTTTTGCCTCTTTCTTTGCTAGAAATTCACTTATCGGCTGCTGGTTGAGATTGAACACAGGCTACTCGTAATACTTGCGGGAATTGTCTTGGAGGTGCGATGTTGCTCCAGTGACAACTTCCCTGTTCAGTGAATCTGCCTCCAGACGTCGCCTTCAACGTTTGCCTTGCAGCCGAAAGCGATGCTAGCGGATAAGTAGCCCGTAAAGAACGTCCCATTGTTCCTTGGGAAGTCATAGGGTTCACTGAAAGGAATCACTTAACTTGACTCTTCCCAACATGTGGTATTTCACCCGTGCGCCTTTCACCGGTGCAAATTTTCGAGGCTACTGAAAGCGTTTCCCACATTCCCTTTCGCATTTCATTCACAGGCCGGCCACAACAACTTTTGTTCCTTTTTCAACACCAACCCATGCTCCTTATCGTGGGCCGTGCCTTTAACAACCCTACTTTACAGTGAATCTGCCGCACGGCTTGACGAAGGAGGTAAACATCACGGTTGGGGTACACCAAGGATCAGCCCTCAGCCCGTTCCTCTTCCTCCTGACTCTAGATGTCATGGCAAAAGAACTCATGGAGGGACCACTGAAAACCATCCTCTACGCTGACGACATCGCCCTGATAGCGGACAGCAGGGAAGAACTCCAGGACAAGGTGCAGCGGTGGCAGGATGTGCTCGCTGAGAATGGACTCCGGTTGAACGTGAAGAAGACCAAGTTCCTGAGCTCTGAAGAGTGTACCGAACCCATCGTAGACCGTCACGGCGAGAGCATCGAAAGGGTCGAGGACTTCCAGTCAGGGCACGCCATTGCGTTGTGATCATTTCCTGAAAAATACGACCCCCCCTAATTCCATCTTCAAGTACGACCCCCCCCCACGTTACCTCTTCCCTAGATTTTTCCAACCTCCTACCACTTTGTCTATTTTTTCCCAAAAAGTTTCTGGTTTTTTTACAAAATTTTGCTGTCGAGCGGGGGGGGGTCGCAGTACCTACGTACGTCCCAAGCACGTCCAGCACTCTGGCGCTGGTGTAGCATACTGACAATACGTACGAGGAAGGGGCGATGATAGGAGCTACGATCACCGCCCACAAGGGCCCCATGAATTTATAAACAAACAAGAGGACTCACGACGTGACGATTAATAAACAGATGAAAGTACATTCCCGGACTTTTCTGATCGTAGGAGCACATTTGCTTGCAATTGGGAAGCCCTATCTAGAAGTTACACCTTTCAAACACCTGCGTGAAAGCCCCATGCATGGCGCATTGCATATGTGATGCCAATTGGCGCCCAATGGCCTATTACCTGATATGCTTGACGAAAACATGTGTTTTAGAAGCATACCAAAGTCTTCGAGCCAACTGGAGGTTTCCTGGCCTCGGAGGGGTTGATTTTTCGGTGTCGTGGGGGTGATTACAAAATGATCACAACGGGGAATTTTTTCGAATAGTAGGTCTAGGAAGGAAATTAAAAGCTTGCTGGAAAGTAGAAATCTTCAAGCTTCCGGCACAGTTCTTTTTTTTACGAAAGGTCTTGTAGATGAAGGTCTTGGCCATGGACGTCCAAAGCGTAGCGACTCGCGGTTCGCAAAAATGATCACAGATGGATCACAACGATGATCACAACGGGGAAAATCTCTGGAACCGGAACGTTTTTGAAATCGCTCAATTCAGGTGACAAGAGCCAACCTAGCTCTACTCATTCCCACTTACCCCTCTCCGATAGCTTCACTTTCAACGAAGTTATGGGTGTTCAAATGAGGGGTACTTTTCACGTGTTTGGCTTGAAATTGGCTCCAAACCGTAAATAGCGCGCACCAATGCGCTTGTATGAGCGCGCTGACCGCGAACAGCCAAAATTCAAAAGTAATCCATAGTTCCGGTTCCCAGCTGAGCGGTGAGTTTTTTCTTATCCATTTTATTGTGAATTACTTTGTTTGTTTTTGTTGAGTTTGATTTTGTTTTGTTGAGTTTGATTTTGTTGTGAGGAAATTGCTCAGGATTCAATTTCTACGGTTTCATAGGTAGCTTTTGCAATGGATTCTTTTCTAGATTTTGCGGATTAGTGGATTGGGATTTATCTAGACCAGATGAGGAGGGTTGGTGGGCGAAGTGTCTTGAAGTTTTTTGTGAGGAAGGAGGAAAAAGTTTCAGCAATATTTTTTTTTGGCCTAGGAATAGTTCGATAGTGCCTAGTTCTATTTATTGTCATCTACATCGTCCCTTTTGAGCTTCTTTACTTGTACCATGTATCACCCGCTCTCTCCACTTCAACATGGGCCATGCGTTTACGACCCCCCCCCTCCATCGCGGGCAAATACGACCCCCCTGTTGTGATGATCACAAAGATGGCGTGCCCTGCTTCCCAGTACCTGGGGAGCAACCTAGCAGCTGATGGCAGCGTGGACCAGGCGGTGAAGGCCCGAATCAACGCAGCCTGGATGAAATGGAGGGAGTCCACTGGCATCCTGTGCGACCGGCGTGCTCGAGAACGCTCAAGCAGGGCAATTAGCCGCGGCTAAGTGGTAAGGCCTACAATGCTCTATGGCAGTGAGTGCTAGCTTATCTGCAAGAACCATGAAGGCAGCTCCACTCAGCTGAAATGAGGATGCTGAGATGGGCTGCGGCCCTGGAACAGCGACTCGTCAGAAGTCAGAAACGAGGACCGGTTCCCAGCGGTCACACAGACCGCTCCGATCCAGCTGAAGGCATGAGAGCAGCGACTGCGATGGTATGGGCACGTACTGAGAAGGCCTGATGAGCACCCAATAAGGAATTCATGGAGTTCGAAGCAGAGGGCAAGCGACCACGAGGAGCCCCAAAGAAAAGATGGAGGGTCATCAAGAGGGACCTCACTGAAGTGAAAGCCACAGCAGAAGATGCAGTGGATCGGAACAAGTGGCGACGTCTAACAAGAACAGCGGACCCTGCGACGGCGCGGGACTAACGCTAGGGAGAAGAAGAAGATCGTTGTGAAAAGCTAATGTGGAAGCCACAGCCTTGTTCGCTGTGGATGAAGGGGCGTGCTAGGCGGTACGGGCCATCTATTCTCCATTACTTGTTGAAGCCAAGAAGCAATAACATTTGATGGAAAACGACTGGTGCGAAAGACAGGATACAGTCTCATTTGCTCGCTTCAATAATTGGTGCAAAATTGACTTTTCGCCGCGCCAAACCCATCCCTCCTGACACGCACTTCATCCGCAGCGATCAAGACTGCAGTAGTTGCTTTGTCACCCATACCCACCGGGAGGCGTTCAATTCTTTATCACACACACTATTATGTCAAGGAAGCAATCATGTGACAAGCAGGTCGGGATGCCACTGACTAGTATATCCGTCTACTGCCAACATTGCGCCAAATGACGTTGCCCTGGTTCAACAAGGCTATTCAGTCCTAGCCTAGCAAACTGTATACAGGGGGGAGGCAAAAAAAGTCACTTTCCTTCATTGACTTTCGAGGCGCTATAAGTTACACTTTATTAAATTCTGATCGGACATTTTTACCACCATATTAAAGAGCATATTAAATACTATCATGACACTCCGCCACAGCCTTCTGGACGAGCGCCATCGAGAGATTCTGGCACGCGACCGCGATGTGGTGCCTGAGATCAGCGAGATAGTCGATTTCTCCGCCACCGCCTCCTTCCATTCCAAGTAGGCGAGAGTTTCTCCAATGCCCTTCGATTCCATGTGGTGGCACCCAATGCTGTAGCAGTACAAAGTTTCCAAGAAGGTACGGGCGACGACATGTGAGGAGGATATTCTTCACGAGTTGCTCGATGTAACCGCCAGCGCTCACCTTCAGTCCGGGGTCCACGAAGAAAATATTGGTCTTTCCATTCCAGGTACGTCCGGTCCATACCATCAACCCGCGCCTTGGCGACTGTGGTGAAGATGATGTCCTAGACCGTGGCGACGTTGTCGGAGCTGCTCGATGTTGGAGGTCATCCAGATCGAGAGTACTGGTCTCCAGGTAGCTATCCATGGGTGACTCCATACTAGAAGTTTCGCAGCTGTTTGGAGGTGACATGAATTCCAAAGGTCTTCTCCAGTCAGGCTGCGACTGGAGATGACTTCATATTTTGGTGTACATGAAGGTGATGGGCGAGAGCCAGCTCCTGCTTATAGAGGAACATCTTGGGTATCTTCCGCCCTGGTACTCGTATCCACGTCCTCTGTCTGGGCAGCGAAAACTTTGCTGATATGTGACTCGGTCGAAGTGACTTTTTTTGCCCCCCCCCTGTATTGTTGAACAGATGGTGTGCATCCGACGGTCCGAAATTGGGCAAAAAGTCTGGGTAAGTTAGCACTTCCAAGACGGGTTACCACGGAGTCGAGCAAGATGTGGTTGTTGTGTTACCACTCACACGACGGAACATATCAGTTTAGATGCTAATCCATAACGACAGATCTCCATCGATGACTCCATTCATCGATCAGCATTGTGAGAGATGGCCGGCCACCTTATCAATACTAGAGTACGTGGAACGATTTCCATAACGATGATAATGATAACGAAGTCAACAAGTGTGTTTGGCTGTAGTGTGCATCATTCTCTCTTCACAACCTCAACATGCGCGTCTTCCTCCACATCGTGATGTACTTTACCCTGATCAGGGGCGGTTATGCGCACCTTCGTGATCGGATGTCAACGGTTCCTCAAGTACGAACCCGTCCTCCACCGCCTCCCACAACAACTGAAGAACCCCCACCGCCTCCTCCGCCGCCACCTCCCACAACAACTGAAGAACCCCCACCACCTCCTCCGCCTCCTCCCTCCTCCTCCTCCTCCTCCTCCTTCAGATGAATGTGTAAGAAAAGATCATCCGGGATACGGAGGAGAGTCAGGTTCGTTCTACGTTGCCAAGTCGCTCAAACGTCCACAGTTCTCATGTTTCAGATGGACTGGAGACTGTACTGCAAGGCGTACTTGGCATGCCCACTCAAGGGCTCAAATCTTCTTCAGTTCGTCAGGTGCGACATTCCTGAAAGCAGTTCATAAGCATGCTACTACCTCGGGATGAGTTGGACGTTCAATTTGTTCTGTAAACTATGTAGTAGAAGTGACCTCAGACTTATGTATTGTCTTCCTGTAATAGTGTGTCGTTTAATGTGAGTTATTTAGTGTAGCTCAGATGATGATTGCCAACAGCACTGGAAAGCTGAAGGCCTTTGTGATATTCTGAACGCATTCCGGAATGCCGAAGAAATATTGCGGACAGGATACATAGGAGCCAATGCCTATGAGACCCGTGAAAATCTGAAGACGGTAAGTGCGTAAATTATGAAAAGATTTTTTGCTTTCGGGTGGGTTCTCTTCCCTTCTTTCACCCCATCGATCATACCTTCAGTCGGTATGCCGCGATTATGAAGCATCTGTTTCAGTTCTTCAATATCTTTATGCAGATAAAAGATTCTAGCCTTTCAAGACTACAGATTCTGACCAAGTAAGCAAACTTTTCTTCAACGCTGTTGCTCTTGAACCCATGTGCTACGAACATCTGTGCCAAAGGGACTGTTCGATGTGATTTTATACCTAACCTTTCTACTAGATCGCTATTCTCAGAGGCTAGACGAACGTGGCAGAAGTTTGAGAGTTGTTCTCTGAAACGTCACTCCTTTTCCCTTGGCCTATCTGATGAGACGTCCTTCCCATTCTCGTCCCTATCATCGAACGCACCGTCCGCGATCAACACAGAGTACAAATGACCGGATAGAGACCGCTAGATGGTGATGAAAAACAAAGTGAGAAAGATAGGATATCACGAAGGCGGAGCCAGGTTATCATCGCCGCGGATATCGTTATCAAGTAGTTTGTGAGTTAGGGATGTTAAAAATTTGCGAACTTGCGGAATGGGTGTGTGACAAGAGAACTGTAACTCACAGCGCTGGGGGGCGTCGCGTGCGACGTCGCACCGCGAACAACGAATTACGGCTGTTGGTGGTAGGTGACAACAACAGGATATTAATGAATGTCTACTATGACGTGGTCCACATGGATGCGGCACTCCAACTGACAGGCAAGCACGAGTTGAAAAAACGCCGCGCCCATCGCGCGCGGCGAAGCGGCAAACTACGGTTCTGTTGCTCGTCTCCCTCAGAATCGGCAAAAGAAACGCTTAGGCCGCGTTCATAGCTTGCGACCATGAAGAAAGTGAAGAAGTGCCGAAAGTGAAGAAGTGCCGAAAGTGCGGAAAGTGAAGAAAAGCAATAGATACGTATCGATTTGAAGAAAGTGAAGAAATGCCGAAAGTGCGGAATCTGAAGAAATGCCGAATGTGAAGAAAAGCAATAGATATGTATCGATTTGAAGAAATTGCGGAAAGTGCGGAAGTGCGGAAAGTCAAATCGATACATATCTATTGCTTTTCTTCACATTCGGCATTTCTGCAGATTCCGCACTTTCCGCACTTTCGGCACTTCTTCACTTTCTTCATGGTCGCAAGCTATGAACGCGGCCTTAGGCGGAAAGATTTTGTTACATATCAACTAGCAGTTCGGCGTGTCGCCTGCGCGGGAACGCCTATGCTCTGGCATTTTTCTCTTTGGCGGAGTCAGCGAAAACAGTATGCATCTATCCAATTCGCCGCCAAATCTCAGAGGTTTTTCGCCAGAGCTGTTGACGATTTTCCGATCGATAGGTATTTATTGCTTTTCGCCAGACCTCCGAATCGTCAGGGCCGGGGACGTGGATAATGCCTTACCCAGTAAAATGTATACCAGGGCACATTACTAGTTGGGGAGTTCCAGCACGACCCCCCCCCCTCTTTCAGGGGGTTCATACTTCTCCCTCTGTTCCCCATCGAGTTGCCGGCGGAGGGGGGGGGGGGGGAGGGGGGATATAGTACCACATGAAACAGGAAAAAACAAGACAAGTCAGGCAATCTTTTTCAGAAGGTCGAAGGGGACACGACCGCCCCATACAAAACGTGAAACGAGAAAAAAAATGACCATCAAAGTGAATTTTCTCAGCACAAACGCAATCCCCCCTCTTTCAGCCACCAAATACGACACCCCTGTTGGGGAATCCCGGCGCTGTTTAGCGACGGGGGGGCATTTTGTACTAACATTGCTTCCCTAGTTCCGGTTTACGAATCTCACCATGGTAAAACTTGTGAACGCCTGTGAAGCTGGAGTAAGATCGTCTAGCCACCATCCTATCGTGTCAACTCGAGAAAAGGCTACCTAGATGGGTCGGCACATCTATGAAAAGCCGAATGCCCCCACCCCCGTCTACATGCTGCGCCGGGAATCCCCTACGACGATGTGCCCTGACGTATACTGGGAGTTCCGGGTATATGACAGGAGAATCATAATTTGCCGCGCTGGCAGGTTTTGCGAGCAATGCCGCGCCGGAGAAATTTCTCCTGCTTACAATTAGTCAGCAAATTCCAATTCGGCGTGATCGCATGATGACTGCTAAGGAGGCTGAAGTGTTTTGATCCTCCATATCTTTGGCCATGACAGCAATAGACGCTATAAGAACGGCAAACATGTGAAATATGTGCGGAAATGAGGAAAAAATAAAAAATACGCAGTGACTTCCACGAGTTCCGCTGCTCCAATTGGGAAATTGACGCACAGTTCGAATGTTCCATACCCATCGCCCAGTGACGCTCACTGCCAGACAATGAGCCGCGCGAGAGGGAGCGGCAAATTACGATTCTCATGCCCGTGCCCCGAGACGTTCTGCATAGTGGTTTGACCTTAACTGTTTACTATTATTGTGCTCAACTTGATCGAGGAACAGAACAAGCATACCTACTCTGTCCAGGGATTGGTGACCCTTATCGCGCGAAAGACATTTGCCAAGAACTAAGATCTCTGATCTCTGACAGTTCTGCACAAAGCACTATCACCTGAACCTGTTCATAAGGACTACCTCAACTAGCGATGCATTTTTCTGGATAGCAACTTGCGCTCTAACCGACTAGATCCACCTAACAACCCCGTTGGCACAGATGATCATACATTTGAAGGCATAAGGCACGATAGTTCGGCACTTGATCCAAAATGGGATCAGGGGCGCTATATAATGAGAAGTCTCGAAGAAGCGAAGTGAAACGGTCAGAAACCTGCAGAAAAAGCCTTTGTTCTACACGACTCAGAAAGCGATTTCGGACGAGTTTCCCGTTGGCATCGTGCCAATAACCGCTACGGTAGATACGGCTGCATGTATGTACTCATATATATCCATGCAGCACCGCAGCCGCTTCATATCAACCTCTTCGCATTGTATTCCGCAAATGAAGCAATACGAGCATCAGCATCGGTCGGACATTTGTGGGCGGGCGGGGGCGCGGTGGGCGACCGGGTCGATATATGGCAGGATAGGGATGAGGGTACCCTCCTCGAAAAAAGCGTCATAGACCTTCTGAGGGGCGCCGGATTCTGCCTGGCTAGGCGTAGTTAGGCGGATTTATCATGTCACTTGTCTCTTGTTGAAGCACGGTTCAGCATCGGGATGGATGTATGTAGTGAAGGTGTCAGTATGATCCCTCCCCTCTAATGGAAGTTTTCCAGCGATGCTGTCCCCTTGCCGAACTTTATCGAACAAGCTATTTGGAGACGATAATGCCGCAAATTTTTGTAATTTCAGCCTCAAATCACTCTATTCTGGATTACCATATTATATGCAAGGATATTTCCAGAGTCAGCTCTATGGCTTCCAAGAGCTAAACAGATTGTTGTCTTTGCCATAAATAAATATTGAACTCTTACAACTCTCTGTTAGTGTATGCTACGTTTGCTGAACAGTTCTTATGAGGGAATGTCGTCCGGTTGAAGTGGCTGTTTGTGGTGAGGCGCAGTTAAAAGACGTGGCTTCAGACGCTGATCCCAAATCTGCCTGTAAAATTTGCACAACGATTCTCTGAATGGAGTTATGGAGCTTTTCCCTCCGCGTCTTACCACGCAACAGGTCATGGGATCGGATCCTGCTGAGCTTCATTTTTTTTGCTTCTTGCAGGACTATGGCAGTTGTAGCGTCTAGCGTCGCTGCTGCATCAGTGCCAGGGCACAGCATTGGTTGGGGATTTCCCTATGGGGGGGGGGTCGTATTTGGCCGTCAAAAGGGGGGTCGTATTTGGGCTGGGAAAAATTTATTTTTATAGTTGATTT
>MU919357.1:9561-20103 GCA_036418165.1 Cooperia oncophora
TTTTTTTCAGCCCAAAGGAAAGATGTTTGGAAGAAACGAGGTAACTCTTCCCCAAACAAGTGTGAATACTGTGCTAAGTGAACTATAGGGCAAACCCTCAAGTTTATCACCGGAATCAGTCAAAGCGCCTCATGAAAACCGCCTCTGTTCTTTCTCATTTTTTATTAGTGCATTTGAAGGCTTAATACCGTGCGCAAACGTCTGTTTGAGAACAGCGCGGTGCGCGCTTGGGTGTGCGGTCCTGTGGTGTAGTGGTTATCACGTCTGCTTTACACGCAGAAGGCCGCCGGTTCGATCCCGGCCAGGACCTTCGTTTTGCCAATTATGTTCCGCATCAGGTATGAGGTATTATACCATGCCATGCCATTCCATGCAGCACGATCTACTTTATTTTTCATTTTAATTTTTGATTTATTAATTCAAGCGCAGCCTTCGGAATCTTGCACCACTTAAGGAGACATTCCCTGAACATAGGCACAACGTTCATAAACCTGTTGCGCTTTGTCTGAAAACCCAGTAGTAAAACTCACATGTTTTGTGCCCCCTTCCCCCTCCCGGAAAAAGGTAGGGAAACACTTCGTATAAGGAAAAAACTGCGACTGACCTGATCACCCTTGAACACGACTCGTCTGGAAGATGGACGTCCATTCCAGTAAAACACAAGTGGTCCAACTTCATCACTTTTCATTCGAATTGAAGCTCGTAATTTCTGGCTCAATGTGAGAAGAAATAAGCCGACGTTCTTCACGAATTCCTCTGGAGTAGTAAGCACCACGATAGAAATGTCTCCAGGAAGCTGAAAAAAATAGGTGCTGACCAAGCAGCCCATTTCTTCAAAACTCTATAGTGAACTAACGAGGGCAGGCGGCTTCCTTCCTGCACAGTCGCCACCATCAAAGTCGCATTCTGGTGAATTGCACTGTTCGTCACAGAAACCGTCATGACCATGAGCGCGACAGTAATCCACAATGGTCGATGGGCAGTCACGACGACTGGGAGAACAGTCGAAGCCGTCGAACAGGCACTCTTCGTTGTTGCAGATCTTGAAAAGCAAGTTGAAGAGTCAAATAGGCATCATGAATGAAACCAAGAGGAAAGGACTCACTGAATCGCAATGTCCATCCTTGAAAACGTGGGAGCAATAGCTGGCCGAAGCACATTTACTGAAGGGAACGCCTTTGGCTGAGCAATCGCCAGCATCGAAGCCGCAAGCGAAATAGTTGCACTCGGCGTCGCATACACCGTCACCACCTTTCGAGCCGCAGTTGGACAGTTCGCAGCGTTTTTGTTCCTGCCTAAATTTCATCTTTTCGAACTCAGTACCAACAAAATAGGATATAACGCTGGAATTCTCCCGAAACAATTTTGAAACCTGCTAACCTATCAGTATCGTTGAATTTGTCAAGATCGA
This sequence comes from Cooperia oncophora, assembly GCA_036418165.1. Taxonomy (NCBI): domain Eukaryota; kingdom Metazoa; phylum Nematoda; class Chromadorea; order Rhabditida; family Trichostrongylidae; genus Cooperia; species Cooperia oncophora. The sequence goes on from MU919357.1 coordinate 10,973, forward strand.
CGAAAATTTGACAATTGCGACCAGTGTAGCCGTAAGGACAGTCACATTTGTAATCGTTCACAAGGTCGATGCATTTGCCATTATTTAGACACAGACTGAAACCAGGGAATTCAATTTGAATCATGTTTTTCGCTTAGAGGTGGCATCCAACATCTCCGATTTGTTTTGCTGGATTCCTAATGAGTTGCATTTCTCATCTTGGTAAAACCTGTAGAATTTTGTCAAATGTCCCCAAAGCTGACGCCATTACATGGCTTCAACTGAATCTACAAGACATTGCCTACAAGAGTCATTACCTATAGTAACCAGCAAATACCCCCACCAAGAACTGCGCCGTTTCTCATAAATCGGTATGGAAGGAGACGAAAAGGTAGATGACGATTAGGACTGCGAGGTAGATTTCTACATCGGTTCATGGTTCGTGAAGTGATTCCGATCCATACAAACACATTTTGAATCGCAGAAGATCTCTCATCGAAAATTCGTATGCAAGGAAAAGGGATACTTCAGAACGGTAATGGAGGTGAGCTTAGAAAGGTGACCTTGTGTAAGCTTCGCGTAAGGCCAGGGTTTCAGTTTACAGCACTTTTGTACTCAGCGTCGACATATCCCGAACGGAGTGACGTATGCCAAGAACTTGTTGCCTCATCACTGTGGAAGTTCCTTGTATAACCTTTCTGTGAGGCTATTCCTACGCGAGGGATCAATCATTGTCCTGGAAACTAATTAATTTCATCGACCTCAGTTGAGTTATTCTAACTGATCCAATTATCCTCCATGCAGACAATAGTAATTATGATACTTAACACCCAAATAACATGGTTTGCATATGGTTACGTGGGGTGTCGCTTAAAGATAGGTGGAGGATGAAATGTTTTTTGACACAACTATGGGCTTCATCAAATTGAACTACCTTATATTCCAGATCAATAGCCCGATAATGCTTTTCTTTCTTCCCAAAAATGAGGTGCCATCATACTAGAGAGCTGGAAATGTTGGCCTCAAAACTGGGATCAGAGAACAACAACGACAAGGAATCTTCAACAACAAAAGGAAAATTGACATTTTGTCGTTGCTCTGTCCCAAAAAAACAGTGTCTCACACACTCTTTATCCCTGAGACGGGGTAGGTGGCATTTGGACATGGCATAAGATGGGCTTACTCGTTGGATATTTCAATTTGGGACAACTGTCATCCTGTTCTGTGTTGGACACTGCCCCAAAATTACGACTGTCCCAAAATCGAATCATCCTACGAGAACCTTAGCCGCTATCAAATCCAAGTAGGCGCCACTCCTAGTTCATCTCAGAGATTCTGAGTGTACTTTCCTGGAAAGTAGCGGTGAGGAGTGGTGAGGTGGATACAGGATGTGAGGAATCGTACCAGGGAGAGGCGGAGGAAGAGGTGAAATCTACGAAAATTTGGTAGTTTCCTGGAAGAAGCGGTACAGAGAGGTCAGGCTGATACAGTTGTGAGGAGTCGTAACAGAAAGAGCCAGAGGGAGAGGTGAAAATAAATAAATAATGACCAATTTCACTTTCGGAAGAATGCTGCAAGTGCTGCTGAAAATGCTTAAAATGCTGCAGATGAGCCACTTTGGGAGCTGGGTTTTATGGTCTTCACATAGTGGCCCGCACATGTTTGCTGAGTATCCTTTAGTGGCCCACGAAGCCGAAGTGCGCAGAAAACCGAACGATTGAGAGATATTGAGGGCGATAGGAAGCAAGGAAGCAGCAGCTTTTGTTTCGTACGTGTTGCCCAACACTTGCTTCGTACGTGTCCTTCGACGAAAGCCGGGTAAACGCATAATTTTACCTTGCGTTATTAGTAAAGGAAGGGAGGATCTCCGATGAATTTTGCAAAAAATTAATGATTAGAACCTTTCCTCATCATTGCATGGGGACTGAAACCCAGGCGACTCTCACTACTACTATAGCGCAAAATTGTTGGATGATCTTGCGAAGAAACTAAAATCAAAGTTGGTTTGAATCTGCAGTGTGCTTCCCCATATTCGGAACAGAAGTACGTTAACATTCTATCACAGCGACAATCTTGATAGCGGCTTCGGCCAAAGAGGGTTACCCACTTGTTGAGAGCCATGTTCCCACGACCTCATTCTTATCACTTACGCCAATTAATGTTTACTTCGGCGGAGGCGCCGCATATTTACAATACCCAAACATAAAAACAGACATGAGTCGTTTACGATCACTAAGAAATTACTGTCATGGAACATGACGATAGTGGGATTTGCCTGATTATACAAAAACATACCCAGGTCTGCAGTCGTCATCGTTGATATGGCAGTCACGCCCGCTGAATCCTCTCTTGCACAAGCACTCGTAGCGATTAATTCCATCCACACAGGTAGCGCCATTTAGGCAGGGGTTCTCAGCACAGTCATCTGTAAGGAAACGCTTGAACCCTCATAATGAACGCTACGCGACTGGCCAAGATCAAACTAACCTATGTCAACACCACAGGTTCGTCCAGTGTATCCAGGCTGACAGACGCAGTGAAAATTAGCCAGATCATCTATGCAAGTACCATTGTTCAGGCATGGGCCTGCAAATTACAATTTAATTGCATCGCTAATTTCAATGAGAGGTATTTTAGCAACTGAAGGCGGTGTCAAGATAACACGGGACCGAGAAAAGACACTTTTCCTATGACAGGAACCATTAAAGTTAGGCACTACACCAGGTTGGCGAGAGAATGAGGAAGATCTAACTTAGACTATTCTTGAGGCTTACACAATAAGTTTGAAAAAAAAAATCCGCCACCAGAGCATGTCTGGGCAAGGGAGAAATTCCTTCAGAATACCACAGTCTTCAAAATCCTACTCTGATACAACTCCCGTCTTCCAAATCATGCCTGTCATCAATCTTTATTTGAAAAAGATTGAAGTGACTTACTTCTAGCGCAGTCGTCGATGTTTTCTATGCAGTCCGTGCCAGCATAGCCTACTGGACAGACACAGTTGTAGTGCCCATGGGTGTTGTGGCATGTCCCGCCATTACGGCACGGTTCCTCCTTGCATTCATCAATGTCCTTAACAATTACTAATCAGCAAGCAAGTCACCGTACTCTTCTGGTAACTCCTGTGAATTTCCCTTCGAAACCCGGTTTACATTCGCACGTATAGTTCCGATAGTTCGCTGTAGGGCGGCATACAGCTCCATTATCACAGCGATTTCTCGAGCACGGATTCCTCTAAAATCTTTGCAGTTGCGGATGAGGGGGGGGGGAGTAATCAGGCAAGAGGCTCACCTTAAATTGACATCTATCACCGAAGTAAGCAGGTTTGCAGTGACAGACACCAGCATGAGCAGCATTGATGCACACCCCGTTATTCAGACAAGGGTTAGTTGTGCAATGATCGACCACTTTCTGGAAAAACATGGCAGTTACCACAATACTGAAATCAATAATCGACATTTCAAGACTTACCTCGCAGTTCTTTCCACTGTAACCGCTTGGACAATGGCAGAAGTAATCAGCCAGCCTATCCGAGCATGTACCTCCATGCTGACACGGATTTGTTGAGCACTCATCAATTTCTTTGAGACAATCGAATCCGGTAAATCCGATGGGGCACACGCAACTGACCGATCTGGCACGGGAACTAATGACTGCTGTATAAACCTTTGTAATTCCTATTAAGCTCACCTTGTTCCATTGTTTTCAAGGCAGACTTGGCCAGTTGGGCACTTTGTCATTTCACATGGGCTCACTTCGGTTTCACAAAACTTGCCAGTGTAACCCTATGAAAAAAATATTAGTAAATGGTAAGAGGTTATTGTAGAAGATGATAAGCACCGTTGAACATTCGCAGCTGTTGTTCCTACAGAATCCACCATTCAGGCAGCTACCAGCTGAGCATGAGCAGCGATCACCTGAGGCGCACTTCACGGCGCATGTTGGGCCAGTGAACCCTAAACTGTTTGTTACAAATATGAAGCTGCTCCAGAACAGTAGCCTTGAATCAAAGCTGACCTTCAGCGCAGGAACACTCGAAACTGTTCAGTCGATCGACACAGACACCGTTGTTCAGACATGGATTCGGATAGCACATTTCCATCAGCGTGTCACACGACTCTCCAGTAACACCTACAAAGAGGTAAAGGGTGAAGAACTCCTTCTTCAGTTTGCCTCTTTTGAGGTGCGCTATGTACTCTACTTCCATCCGGAATCGCAGTAGCATCTTGGAAGGTAACAGGCCTATACAGCGACTTCAGTCGCAACAATGTGTTCCTCAACTCACCAAGGAATTTGGTATTAACTAACCGGGGCTAAGCGCGCAGTAAGCAACGCCACTTTCCTACTCTATCTCCACCCTGGGACTTCTGTCGCGCTTCCGCGGTTTGTAGAAACAAGCCTTGCTACCACAAGGAAGCCTAGGTCAAAGAATCGTATCGCAATGAGGCCTAACCAGCTGGTGGCATACTTACATAATATTTTATATTACTAGTTCCAAAAATGGAGAGGAGAACTGAGTGGAGCGAAGAACTAGACGTTTTGGCGTATTCGAGGTGACAGAGTACAAGCGCTACAACTCCTTCATGCGGTAGCTAACTGGATTTGAGCTAATAAAGCCTTCGATGGCAGGCATTTGTTGATTTTTACCCTTCCTAATGGTAGGAAAAGGATAAGACACTGTAGATGAGCCATCCTAACCGTGTGCGAATCTGCACGCCTTCACACCTTTCTTCCTCAGCGGTACTGTGGGCCCCTGCTTTTCAACACGTTGAAGATGAGGGACGCATCAGTGAGGGAAACTTCGGTTGGGTCCTGCTACACCTTCATACACGGCGACTGGTTGTTCGCAGGGCATGTCTTCCCATTTCAGCAAAATACGACCATCCTCGAAACATTCTCCTTTGGCACGACTCCCTTCCCCATCCTGCCCACCATCTACCTAGTTTTTCCAAGTTCTCCCCTTTTTCAAAACAATTGAAGAATCACATTCTTCAGAAGGGAATACGGCCCCCTCGCTGGGGATTCCCAATGTATAGCGTGTCCGAATATATTAGGTTGTCCGGAAAGTTCTCAGCGTTTTGGGTGTTCCACTTTAAACGATCGTAACTTTTTTAATCATTCGGATTTAAAACAGAAATGGCACCATTCGAATCATCACATTTGCCATGTGGCAGCAGTCGAGGAAATCACCATCAAAGAAATGGATGTCGGAATCCACAAAATCTACGAGGTCTTTTTTTGATGTCCTAATTGATGAAGTAATTTTTCAGCGAGGAAGTCTGATGTTTGAAAGGTAATGATGAATTGGTGAAAGTTCTGGAGAAGTATGATGGGTGTGTGTAGAATTCAACCCAATTGCGTTAATTATGGATAGTGATTTTGTGACATGTGGGCGGGCGTTTCATGGCAAAGGAGTCGGATTCTTTTGAAAAGTTTGTGCATCTGAAAAATTTTAGGATAGAATTCGTGATTTCTTCACGTAGGACTCTGCTGTGATGGTTTGCCCACCTGGTTTTGATAAAAGTTATAATGGATCACACCAGCAGATGACCACAAGCCGTGACCAAAATCTTTTTTCGTGAGGGTTCGGCTTTGAAAATTACCTCGGTGGTTCGTCGAAATCCACACTGTCGGAACGTCTCCTGTTATCATACATGACCCATTTTTCATCACAGGTGAAATGGCCCAAAAAGAATCGTTTGTGCGCAAAAGAATGCAGAGAACCGAGCGTGCAGTTTCCTGCGGTCACTACGATTGTAGGGCACCATTATCGAGTTTTTTTTCACTTCCAATGCGGTTCAATCTGTACAACAGTGACTTTGCCAAGCCAGTTTGGCTGAATCTTGCCGAACTGTTTTGGGATGGGTCAGCCTCCAAATCCTTAAATCATGGTCAGAAATTTGCTAGGTGACCGACTCAATGAGGTTATGAATTACAGGCGCCTGAAATTCAGATAGCGAAACGATTATGTTTTGATTCTCATTGGTGGCAACAAGCAGATATCTAGCCTATTGGGGGGCAATCCGTAAGACGAAAGAGCTCAAAATAGATAACCCGAACCTTTTTTGGGGGTTTTTTTTTTAAATTTGTTGAGCTGTTTCGATTGCGGATTGCCCCAATTTATAGTCGAAGAAAAAAATCGTCCGAAGTGCTCTTTTCACATGCTTGAAAAAATCTTGAAAAAGGGGTTTTTATCAAGCAATGGTGAAACGGCAATTATACCATCAGATAGCGCAAGAAATTCTCTACAGGATGTGCTACTGAGAAGCAAGGCAGAATGAGTTTAATCAGCAGTGAATGTACAAAAAATAGGTGCACAAAACGCTGAGAACTTTCCGGACACTAAATGAAGGTAGGTGAGAACCAGAATCAATCTAGAGGAGTTAAATCTTTCCACAGAATTTCCTTTATTATTGATTTTTCTCATCATTAATTTTTTTCGCAGTTTTATTCATAATATGTTGGAAGGTATGCTGTTGAAAGAGAAAACCTACCAGTAGGACATTCGCAAGTATAACTGCCTGCGATATTCACGCATGTGGCTCCATTATGGCACAGAGCTTCACCCCATTCTGCACACTCATCGACATCTTCATCGCAATGCGCTCCCTGCAGGTAAAACAGTCATCAGCAGCCTTCAGTGAATGAATGGATGGCTTACGTATATGTGGTAAAGCCAGGTTGATTCACCGTTTCAGGATCGGGCAATGCATGCGCGCGTTGGAGGCACGGTAATAGATGACATGGAGTGTTGGAAAGGACATGAACAAGTGTATGATAGGAATGAAAAAATACAGCAAAATGTAAAAACCTATTTTTCCTCATGACACTCGGCGAATAGAACAATCAGATTACGCGCAGGTTGAGCTGACTAATTTATTTGTTACAGCAATCGTCCATTAGTTTATCGTGACAATTCGCCTGAATATGGTTGAGAAGGCGTACCTAGACACCTTATCATACTGAAAAAATGTGGCGTTGATTCGCTTGCGAGGGATGTTGCACTGATCGATTAGACTACAAGTCCCGCCAGGTGTAGACTGTAAATTCAGTCAAGTATAAAAGAAGTTCTACTCCCGCATAGCTTCGGAGGGATTTCTGGTTTCTGTGATGCGTCGTCGATGGGACCAGTTAATCTGCCTCAAAAAATCTTTACATATGAAATCACCTTCGAATGCTGCTGTGCAGGCACATTCGAAACCGCCATCAAGGTTCACACATGTGCCGCCGTTTTCACAGGGATTCGCCATCGAGCATTCATCAACGTCCTTTTCACAGAACAACCCTGAATTATGTGTTTTCAGAAAGTTAGGTTCTGTTGACAAAAATTGCTTTACTCTAACCACGATTTAGTCTATTCACATCAGACACCAACACCAAGCTTAAAGGGGCAGGGGACGAAAACCTTTGAAACCGTTGAAACCGCCCGAGTAGCTCAGGAAATATCTTGGGGTAAAGAGATAACGGTTCATTCTATCGTATTGCGTTAAAGCAGAGTTTTCTGAACCAGCTGTTACAGACTAGGATAGAATGTCTAAACTCCTCCATTATGAACATCTCCAAGCCACGCCTTCTCCTTGCTTTACTTTATGGATGTTGCTTGAATCAAGGGAAAATGACACATAAACAAAAGAACGAAAGCGGTTTCCAATTTCCGGACTAGCTCTTGCTCTACTGGACTTTTCCCAACCTTACGGTGGAGAAAGCTAAGTTACTGACAAAACAAGTATCTCAGTGGTGTAATGGATAGCACACTCGTCCGGACAGTGTAAGAGCGGGTTCATTTCCCACCGGAGCTCAAGTATTTTGCCTATAACTCGGCATTCTTTTGGGACCATTCGGAGCGCGACTGCGACGTTAAACAGCAGCTATCAGTAGCTATCATAGAGGCTCTCACCCTTTTGTAAGCGCGCCCCTTCTCCGAGGTGCAGAAAAGCAGCTCTCCAGATGGCCCTTTGAGAAAGCAGTTCAGGTCATTTCACACCGGGAGCGCAAGATCTAGTTTGGCCTCCACTTGGCTACCTCCTTGTTAGGAAATATTAAAATTTAAAAGGTCTAAACTACATATCACAGCGATAGGGTGGGCGCGGCTGGGTGCTTCGCTTGAACATGGCATAGGATGCGTTGCTCGTAGGATATTTCGATTCACACAAAAGTTATCCCATATTCTAGTGTACAAAGCCATGGTTGCAACTGTCTGAAACTGCAATATCCCTCCAGAAGCGCAGCTGCCACCACGTTTGAATGAAGTACGCAGTCACGGACTCTCCATCTCTGGGATATGTGGCGAACGTCTTCAGAGGATATATTAGATCAAAACGAATCGGAACGCCACCAACCTTGGTACATTGGTGGACAGACGCAAGTGTTGGTGTTGTTGATTTCGTCAGCTACACAAACTCCTCCATTACGGCAGATATTCGGTCCAGCCATTGAGCATTCCAAGCCGCTACGATAGATTTGGCAGTCCCTTCCAATGAAGCCCTCATCGCATTCACATCGGTATGAGCCCATCTGGAACACATGATATTCCCAGCGCATTCGTTTTCAATACGAGCTGTTGCAGCCGCGTTCTCAACAACGAACAACGATGACGACGGTGGCGACGAGGACGCGCCGCCGGATGATTTGGTGGTTTTCGCTTTCGTAACTTTCTCAGGCCGCAAAAAAACGTGTGGTGCGGTGCGCAATCACTCGTGGTAAATTGCGCGTTTGTCCTCTCATCTCAATGTTCGTTGTGTGAATGTCGGCGGCGTGTTACGCAAAAGACAAAGCAGGATCGGGGTGGACGCGCAGCGCACTGCTGATCGTAAAAAATGAGCTTGACAACGATAAAAAAGGACTCGTGTGAACATTCCCAGCGATCCATTTCTGTAATTCGGCCACTAACCCATTTATCATGAAGTCTACTCTTAAACTTACCGTATTCACACATTTCCCAAATGCACATGGAGACAAGTCGCACTCGTTGACATCATGTTCACACTGTGGTCCATAGAATCCCGGAGGGCAATTGCAGACGAAATCAGACCCATTCTGAGAGCACTTTCCGCCATGGTTACAGTACTCGGGTGGACATGGATTGCGTTCTTCACAATGGTCACCTGCAATGAACTGGTATTACTTAGGTTGACAGCATCGCAGCTGACATG
>MU919382.1:9077-21614 GCA_036418165.1 Cooperia oncophora
CGACGTATCCCGTTTTCACTCCTGAAACCGAGGGATTCAAATCCATGAGCATAGGAGATAAAGTGCTCGGTATTGGCTAATAGCTCAGAAGAGAGCCGTGCCTCCACGGTATACTTACTTATTCAGATTCCGCCTCGACCAGGCGGAGTCTGAATACGTAAATATACCAAATACGTATTCAGACTCCACCTGGTCGCGGCGGAATCTGAACACGTATTCTGCCTACTTAGAGGCATAAGGCACAATAATTTGGTACTTCCTCTAAAAGGGTGCTCTATAGTGGGGAAAATGACGAAGAAGCGAACTTAAACGGCCAAAAACCTGCGAAAAATACCTTTGTTCTGTACGGCAATAAATGAGATTTTTGGACGAGTTTCCCGTTGGCATCGTGCCAACAACCGCTTTGATAGGTACGGCTGCGCATATGTGTTCAGACATTCATGTAGCAAGCTTAATATCGATTGTACTTCATAAATGAAGTGACGAGAGTACCAGCATCGCTGTGACGGTCCGGCCATTTATGGGCGGGCGGTTGCGGGTGGGCGTTGGTTGGCATGTTGCGCCTTGGATAGGCTCTATAACGGTGCACTTCGTTGCAAAAGGCGCCACGCAGCACCCACTAAAAGGCACAATATTGTCGTGCTAGGCGTACGACCCTGTGCGCCTTGTCAATTTATCGTGCAACTCACCTTTAACGACAGCTGAGCCAACGTATAAGTCGTTTTTGCTCGTAGAGCACTCTCTAGCCGAAGAGTTACTAGTGGAATATTCCAGTCTGGGACAACTGTCATCTTGTTCTGTGTTGGACAGAGACACGACAACGATTGTGTCGAGATGAAAATATCGCATCAGAAGCGTAGACGCCTTAAGGATAAGTTGAAACATGCGGCCACGCCTACCCGATCTCAGGGATCTCGAGTGTATGTTTTGGGAGGTGCCTATTCAGAACGAGACCAAGGTACATTCTGTCCGCGCCTCGCCGTTTGTCACTGAAACAGCCGTGACATGTTCTAACATGGTCTAATCTACGTTCGAACCACAGAATCGCACGGCGTCTTGCTCAAAAAGGCCGAATAAGACCCTACGAGAGCGACTCCTGCGCTATCAGCCCTTGGGAAGGTGAAGCCCCTCACAGCATATCAATTCCTCTGAAAATAAGTTGCATTTGAATACCGCTGTCTTGTCAAGACCCTTTGAGCCTTATTATAATCTGTCAACCACCCTGCAAACTTCTGCAGGACGAAACACGATTGTTTGGTAATCCCATGCAGACAGTTACAGTTAGACACGACATAGCAAAGCTCGTATGCGCGTCAGCTCATACGGGCGGGGAGGGGGGAGGTAAAAAAAACACCTTCCTTCACGACTTTCAAGGCGATGTGATATACACTTTCTTATTCTTATTCAACATTTTCACTATCGACAGCGGATTGCACCACATGGAGAACAGGATATTCTACTTAGAGCTGTTACGTTCACCTTAGGTCTGTCGTCATAATCTCCGGCTCATCACTGCGGAAGAATATCCTGAACCATACCGACCCTCGTCGGAAGCTACTCGATGTTGTGATCTTCAATCGACTGACGGTCCCTAAGTAGCTCCGTGGGTGACTCGCTACAAGAATTTTCGCAGCTGTTCAGAGGTGGCGTGAATTCCATAGGCCTTTTCCAGTCAGGCTGCGATTGAAGATGGCTTCATATTTTGATGTACATGGAGGTGATGGACGAGAGCCTGCTTCTGCTTATCGAGGGACATCTTGGGTGTTTCTTACCTCAGTATACTGGCATCGCAGTTCTGTTTCCCGATTATGCTTCCACCATCAAATGACCACACCAGCCACTTCCTGCTCATTGATTCGTGTTTTGCCCCCCCCCCCCCCAAGAGCACAGTTTTTTTAAAGGCAGTTGGCACGATGGTTTCCTACTTAGCCTAAAATGCTAGTAGGGCGCTGTATAGTGGGGAAATGGCGAAAGAACGGAGTGAAACGGTCAAAATCCTGCGAAAGAGCCTCCGTTCTCAATATAAATCAATTTTGGACGAGTTTCCCGTAGGCATCTTACCAATCACCGCTACCGAAGATACGGCTGCATATGTGTACCCATGTATGCATGCAGCATCACGGCCGCTTCATACCAATCCCTTCGCTTCATAATTTGCTTAGCAAATGAATGAATACGAGCGTCAGGAACGGTCGTCCATTTGTGGGCGGGCGGGCGTGGCGGGCGTTTGGGACGTAAAGTTGTGGCTTGATAGGGCCCTTATAAGGGCACCTTCCTCGGGGAAACCGCTATGCAGCGCCTGCCCAGGGTCGCGGAATTCTATCCTGCCAGGAGTATTGATCCTAGTCGCCTTGGGGGATTAACTGCCTTTGAATGTAATCATTTTTATTGCACTAGGAACATCAAACATTCTGGTCCTAAATAGCATCATGCCTGGTTGTCGATTACACCAACCTTTCCAGCATGGCCCGATGTGGCACCACCACTACTGTGGGCAAGAAGTCTAGTCTTAAGGGAATTCTGAAGATCGCGCATTCCATATGGCAGACTAGAGATCGTGGAAAATTTTGTCCAGTACAAGAAGAGGAGGAAGATTCAGGTTCCATCTCGCGGGTTCCTGACAGTTTTCAGCTTCTTCTTCAGTGCTGTGTCAACTTGCACTTTTACCCTAATTTTCAGCCGGCGAACAAATTACGGGGCCCAGTTCCATGAAAAAAAGTTAACAAATTTGTCCTTTGCCGGACTCTCCACAATAACAAATCTTTTGACCACTCACAGTGCATTGACTCCATCCAGCCATAACTTCTGGTTGCATTTTGGGGCGCAGTCGAATGTGCATGTCTCCACCAACGCTTGATAGATGAGTTGGGCCTGAATTATGCGAACAAAAGACACTCAGTATATATTTAATACGATGGGCATTCAAGCAGAGCACTCAACATAGCCAAGAAAAACGAAATGTTTCACTCATTATAAAGGGTCAGTTGAAATGAAGAGCATTGTAGTTGGTCCAGACACTTCGGCCGTATCCTAAGTCATAATAGGCCTCTGCGCACCTTCTTCAGCCACTTTCTTCTAATAGGAGAGTTATACTGGAGAGGGAACTTTTGTGGAGAGGCGTGGGAGGAAGAAGTAGTCCGCCATTTCATCGATCAAGATGCTGCGCACTGTCGATAGAATTCTCTTGGAGGATTCTTTTTCAATCGTTCATGGAGTTAGTCCCCTTCTGCCAACGGGCCGAGCCATTCTGTAATACTTTTAAACACTAGTAGGGGCAGTAAGAAGCGATTGGCGGTATTTTTGCCCGAGCCAAGGAGGAGTGATCTCGGGGTAGTGAACCTTTTTTGCAAAACGGCTTCGACCATCAATCCAACTTTTTGTGGCCTGGTAGGAGTTTACAGGGTTCACAAAAGTGCTCGCTCTCCCCGGGCCGAGTTACGCTCCTTTCAAACCGATGCTGTGAGGAACGCATTGATTGGGCTTATCTCTTTTGAAAACACATATGACAGGATAAACCAAGCCATTGCGCCCTTCTGCATTGATAGCGGTCCCTCGGTTTAGTACAGGCGAGGGGAGCATTTTGCACTTTTGATACTTTCCATTGACGGTGGACCCAACCAGATAGCCTCTTCTCGAGTTACCAGGTTTTACCATGACGGCTTGAACTCCTGTGGGCCGGTGAACTCCTGTGAGCTAGCTCCAGCTCTCAGGAGTTCACAGGTTTCACAAGAATCAGACTTGTGAAGCGAAACTATTAGGTTGTCGCATAAGTTCTTATACACGTGTTTGATCCTCTCCTATTCCTCCTCCCCTATCCATTCAGCATCACGGCCGCTATCCTATCTCCATGGATGTTGGTATTACGTCATCACGTGTGCGTGACGTGTACATTATACTCTTTCATTACACTAGCTATCACTCACCGAGCTTGCATTTGCAGTACACAATGTCGCACAATTTGCACTGTGACAAAACGTACCTGCGCCACTGTTTGGTTTTGCTCCACGATTTCGGCTGGAATGCAAAGGAAGCCCATACCAAGCTGGTGGATACATACGGTGAGGACGTCATCTCTTACATGACATGCAAGAATTGGTTCGCCAAATTCAAGAAAGGAGACTTTTCTCTCGAAGATGCTCCGAGGTCGGGTCGGCCGATGGAGTTGGATTTGGAAGTACTACGTTCCACCGTGGAGGAGGACCCGTACCTCACCACCAGAGAAATGGCGACCATGCTTAGCTATGATCATTCGACGGTTGCACGTGGACTAGAAAAGCTCGGCAAGGTAGCAAAGCTTGGTCGATGGGTCCCACATGAACTGTCCGCTTATGACCTCTCGAGGAGGGTGACCACCTGCACTTCTCTCCTCACTTTCCAAAAGAGGCTTCACTTTCTCAACTCGATGATCACTGGAGATGAGAAGTGGGTCCTCTACGATAACCCTGTGAGGAAGCGGCAGTGGGTCGACAAAGGAGAACAGCCAGAAGCCACCCCAAAGGCCGACCTTCACCCCAAAAAGGTTCTCCTGTCCTGTTGGTGGTCCAGAAGAGGCATGGAGTACTGGGAGCTGCTGGAGAAGGGACAGACGATTGACGCTTCCACATACGTGACCCAGCTGCGGAAATTGAAAGATCACGTCGACCGTACTCGTGGAAGGAATGCGGAAATCTACTTCCACCATGACAACGCCCGACCTCACACTGCAAAGGCGACCCAGGCCGAGCTGGAGAAGTACGGATGGCTGATGGTCGCCCACCCTCCCTACAGCCCTGACCTCGCTCCTTCTGACTACTGGCTGTTCAGCCACCTGCAGCGCTATCTGGACGGAAAAAAGTTCGAAACAAAGGATCAGGTCAGAAAGGCACTCGACGACTTCTTCAAGTCCCAGCCCCCGTCGTTCTGGAAGGAAGGAATCGACAAGCTGCCTGAGCGAGTAGTGGATGGTGATGGATGCATACCTCTAATCTTCAGGTTGGTTCGCTATTGAGATATTTACGAAAAAAGTCGTGTATAAGAACTTATGCGACAACCTAATAGTGAACGAAAATGCAGAATGCTCCCCCCCCCCTCCTTCGCCAAACTGCCTCGTCCCTCTTGATACAGCAACGAGGTGTGCGCCAAACAAGACACGGAATTGCCTTCACGATCAGTGTGACCGTGCTCTTAAATTCAGCTGGCACGATAAATCCCCCAAAACGAGTAGGATTAATACTTCTGGCAGTACGGAATTCCGCGACCCTGCATATTGCCTTTTTCAAGGAAGGTGCCCTTATAAGGGCCCTATCAAGCCACAACACTCCGACCCAAACGCCCGCCACGCCCGCCCGCCCACAAATGGACGACCGTTCCTGACGCTCGTATTCATTCATTTGCTAAGCAAATTATGAAGCGAAGGGATTGGTATGAAAGCGGCGTGTATGCTGCACCGTGATGCTCTGAATGGATATGTGAGTACACATATGCAGCCGTACCTTCGGTAGCGGTTATTTCCAAGATGCCTACGCAAATCTCGTCCAAAATTGACTGAATATATTGAGAACGGAGGCTCTTTCTTCGCAGGATTCTGTTCATTTCACACCTTCTTTCGCCATTTCCCCACTATATAACGCCCTACTAGCATTTTAGGCCCACCAAATCATCGTGCCAACTGCCTTTAAGGGAACGGTGCGCGATGGCTTATGAAAGTGCAGAAGACTGTTGTGGGAGGGTAGTGCGGTCCGCAATGGATATCCTTGTGGCAGTTTTCCGGCCAAAAGCTGCAAGATGTACCAGTTATGGTGGCAAATTGCCTCCGTAGTGGTACAACTCGCTTTGCCACAGTGACTCCGCTTCCAGACAACACAACTACTCCGCCTCCAGACTCCGCCTTCAAGCAACGCCTCCAAGCCAAAAGCGATGCTGACAAGTGGCATGTAATGGGATGCTAAATTTTCTATGTTGAGGACATGTGGTTCATTACAAGGAGTCAAGTGAAGTCGCCTCAACAAGTGGTTTTTTGGCATTCCACCCATGCAATTATTTTAGGGTAAGAGGCTCGCACACGAAAGTGGTTCCGCCGTTTCTTCTTTGCGCATGCTCTCCTAAAAAAAAAAAAAAAAAAAAAAAAAAAAAAAAAAAAAAAAAAAAAAAAAAAAAAAAAAAAAAAAAAAAAAAAAAAAAAAAAAAAAAAAAAAAAAAAAAAAAAAAAAAAAAAAAAAAAAAAAAAAAAAAAAAAAAAAAAAAAAAAAAAAAAAAAAAAAAAAAAAAAAAAAAAAAAAAAAAAAAAAAAAAAAAAAAAAAAAAAAAAAAAAAAAAAAAAAAAAAAAAAAAAAAAAAAAAAAAAAAAAAAAACGGAGTTAGTCGGCAACTCCCCTTCCTAGCAGCCCAACACATATGCTCCTTATCGATTTGTGCCCTTTAAGATCCCAGCGGTGGTGTAAGACGACTAGGATGGGGGTTTCATTTAAATTGATGCGTTTCTATTACAAGGCCCCTACACATGTGAGATGTTGTGAAATATTGGCAATATTAGTGCGGCTCCCCTTCCCTATTCTACCTATCATCTTCCCAACTTTCCTCACTTTCCTAACACTTCTTCCCAATTTTTTAGCTAATTTTCCAGTTTTTCTCAGAAACTCGCAATCAGCAGGAAGAGAAACAAGGTCAGCAGCCAGCTACTGATTTCAGCTACCAAAACCAATAATTTTGTTGTATTTCTCTGATATTGGCCTAGCAGAGTGTATAACGAACATGGAACTGGAAAACCGAGAACAACTAAGACAGGTTCACTCGTGGCTCGCAACAATTCTCTCAAAGGAAAGTACGACCCCCCTCCTAGTGTCTAAGCTAAACCACCAAAGGGATTCTCCCAATGAAGCTGTACCCTCCTTGGACAGCAGAACACTCACGCTCAAACTGCAAGGTTTGTTGGGCGCTGAGGAGAGAGTTTCTGCCATTTATCTACGTGAGCATCTAAGTATTTCTTTTAAAGAAACGTCCCTTCTCCGGATGACCAAGTGACCTACCTGCTCGTGGAATCCACCGAAATTGATCTTGTAACGGACCTCGCGTAATGATGGTCGAGAAATTCCCAGAATCGAATGGTGAACTACGCACCTAGAAGTAATCTGGTGTTGATAATTTGTCCATGACAGTCGATTGCGGTCTTGTTCGTAGCGGAAGCTGAGGCATGTCAGGAGTGCTGGGTTTGGCGCGGAGCCAGCTCGTTTTCCACCAATGCAAGAAAGCGACAGTAGTGCATGGAAAATGGGCTGGTGCTGCGCCAAACCCACCCCCTGAAAAGCCCCTGCATCCACAGCAAACACGGACCATACATACAGTTTCTGAACTGTCATGTGGGATAATTTTCCAATAACTTTTTCTGTTAACTCACCCATCGTCGTTAATAAGCTTGATACTCTCCTTCGTGTTGATATCTCTTGCAATCAAATTCGAGACAGAAATCTGGTTTGGAGCACCCTAAATTCAACATGTCCGTTGTTTTCGGGTGCTTCCAATTCAAACAAGTAAGACTTGATAGCTCGATTCAGTCATCTTATACGTACACTACCAAAAAAACCTGCAAATGAAATCGCACGTTAATGGGGTCAAACTACCCGTAGGGTGAGTTTACATAATGTGATTATTTGAGGTATTTTCGCGCCAGTGCCAGGCTGTTTGCTTCAAACGGTGGCGATATCGCGTTCAGGGGGTACTGAACACTAGTTTTCGGACAATTCGAAGCTCGTGTCTGACCCAAAACTGCGGCATGTTTCAAGTACTCCTGCTGCTGTACATAAGATATCTTACGGTAGATGCAGCCCGTAATCCGGGTATGAGGAGGTGGCGTGTTAGTTGTGAGTGTAGCATCGCTGGGCAGTGGCCAGTTCAGTCAGAGGACCAGGCCGCGTGCGTACACGGGGGTGCTGACGGTACAATGGAAAGTCGATATTCCTACCACAGCTCCAGAGCACGTCCTGTCGTTGAGGAGAATCCAAAATGAGACTAACCTCAAACGTTCTTGTTTTTGTACGACCCCCTTCCCACTACCCATCTTATCCACCATGTCACTGATTTCTGCCTTCCTTCTTCCCTTCCCGTTTCTTCCTGATTTCCTACCATTTTCTCCATTTCTTCTCCAGAGATGAAAAGTCGCCGTTGAGCAGGAGGGGGGAGGCGCACGTCAAGCAGGAAAACGAGAAAAACCGAGAATATTCTACGGCCGAAAATATTGCCCTATATACAGGGGGGACAAAAAAAGTCACTTTCCTTCATTGACTTTCGAGGCGCTATAAGTTACACTTTATTAAATTCTGATCGGACATTTTTACCATATTAAAGAGCATATTAAATACTATCATGACACTCCGCCACAGCCTTCTGGACGAGCGCCATCGAGAGATTCTGGCACGCGATGTGGTGCCTGAGATCAGCGAGATAGTCGATTTCTCCGCCACCGTAGACCACCCTATTGAACTCCGCCCGAACCGGGTAATTGAGGGGATTCAGGTCAGGTGACCTACTTGGATATTCCACCTTCTTTAGGTATTCAGCCCCCTTCCATTCCAAGTAGGCGAGAGTTTTCCAAGAAGGTACGGGCGACGACATGTGAGGAGGATATTCTTCACGAGTTGCTCGATGTAACCGCCAGCGCTCACCTTCAGTCCGGGGATCGAGAGTACTGGTCTCCAGGTAGCTATCCATGGGTGACTCCATACTAGAAGTTTCGCAGCTGTTTGGAGGTGACATGAATTCCAAAGGTCTTCTCCAGTCAGGCTGCGACTGGAGATGACTTCATATTTTGGTGTACATGAAGGTGATGGCGAGGCCAGCTCCTGCTTATCGAGGAACATCTTGGGTATCTTCCGCCCTGGTACTCGTATCCACGTCCTCTGTCTGGGCTGCGAAAACTTTGCTGATATGTGACTCGGTCGAAGTGACTTTTTTTTGGCCCCCCCCTGTATATCAACCAGAAGTTGTCTGTGTGTCGGTCTGCGTATCTGTGTGTCTCTCCGGAAATTCGGCACCACTTAAAGAGCCGATTTGAGGGGCCAGGTCAAGGGTGGGAATGGGTAGGGCATGGGCCAAGATGTACGGAACACACATGAACTAAGCTAAGCCCCGCCCACTGTGGGCGGGGCGTGCGCACAGTTGTGAGCTACAAATTTCAAAAATTCGTAGTTTGGTTCCAAAAGAGCCCCAAGAGCGGAAAAAGTGGCAAACGATAGGCAATCGGTTGGCGGACGAAATGAGTGAGACACACCATTTTGGGCGGGCGTTCTATAGGTGGGCGGTGCTTGCCACAAACATTCGAAAATTCGTAAATCGGTTCCAAGAGCTCGGAGAGTGGAAAAAGTGGCAAACGATAGGCAATCAGTTGGCGGACGAAATGAGTGAGACACACCCATTATGGGCGGGGCGTTCTATAGGTGGGCGGTGCTTGCCACAAAATTTTCGAAAAATTCGTAGTTTAGTTCCAAAACGGTTCGGACAGCGGAAAGTGTGGGAAACAGTAGAGAATGAATAGGTGGACGGATGGGGGAGGCACACCTGCTGTGAACCAGAACTTCAGGAATCAATACACCCAATCAAAAAATCAATCAGAACTTCGGGAGCATATACGGTAAAATATGGAAATTTATGAAAAAAAAGATTTCGGGCAGTATGGCCGACCGATACGACTGGCCCTCTATTTTTTTGGAAATACGTGGGGGGAGAGTCGCTTCACACGTGGGACCGATGGGGACCCCCAACGCATGTCGTGCCCTGGTCATGGCTCCTAGCGGCCTGCCCCTACAACTCTCCACAGATAGGGCTTACAAGTAAGTGAGTGAAGACACCCCTCCGCTCCTCCGTCTCTGGCATATGAAAGTGGGTTAAATGAGAAACAAGCAAGATTTTCGAAAATTTCATGGTAATTGGAACTATAGTCATAATTTCATTATAATTTTAGGGGTAGTTCGGCGACGAGATGGGGGGGAGGGTGGCGAGGGTGGCATTCTGCACTTTCGCTAATTCCCATTAACCTGTCGACCCATCTACACAGCCTCTTCTCGAGTTGACAGGTTTTACCACGATGGCTTGACGAGCTTGCTCCAGTTTCAGAAGAGTTTACAGGTTGCTTCGTTGCCGAACTGTGCCTAATTTTAATTGGAAAATTTGAAAGTATTGCGTTACTTTTCTCAGTGCTTCGATGGAAATTTCTCGTTTTATGTCAGATATAGGAACGAGCTACTAGTGATGGGAACCGGTTACCCAAAATCTGTTATTTTTCGTACCTCGTTAGCGGTCAATGATAGCCATCCTTCATCACCGCCCTCAACGATATCCGTTTCCACACCGGCCAGGTTCAGCACGCGAAGAGAGTAACGGGGTTTTGTGGCAGAACGTTGTGGAGCGTACATGATTTTGTCGGTACTGAAAACATAGGTGTTCATTTCTGAAAATGCGGGTATTGATTGGAAGACGAAACGAGAACAAGGCCCAAGTCCGCTTTGGAAAAAGATTCGCAATTTCCTATTGACAATTGGCAGTTTTGTAATGATGTAAAACCTTGCAACCCCTCAGAAGCTACAGTACTATATAGGCTCCATTTCTGCGTCATTCTGCTGATTTTTTTCAGAAATGTTAGACGAATTGCACATATGGAGGGTTCTGAAAGCGAGAGGAAGTGTCATGAGCACGGCATTCCACTTTCTGGGAATTTTGGAAAGTACGAGCCTCCTTCAAACTTTTTCGACCCCTCCGCCCATCTCCATCCCTTCCCAACTTTCCACTTATATTGAAATCTCTAACTTTTTATCGCGCAAAAAAAACTGCCTTCAGATGGGCGAGGCTGGAAAGGTACATGTAGCACATCTAGGAAAATACCTCAATTGTCAAACAGCAAGAAGCTTTTCTCAAGTGACGCGAATTCTCTCAATGCCGTCCCCATCCCCCGCCGTGAACTCTCCCACATTGACGGCGCCCATTGAACAGAAAATCCTGTCACAAAAAGTTGCTCAGACCAAATACCGACAATCCTCCTCTCCTCAGCGACCATATGTTTCCCTCGTGACCCCAACGCACAACGTGCGCCCTATCATGAGTAGAGAGTAAATTTTGGTCTGGCCTAAGAAGCCAATTCGTTTTACAGCAAAGATTCGGAGGACAGTTTATCATGTCATCTAGTGTACTCCCGGACAAAGGGGTGTCAACGGATACTTTGGAGCTGTGCCAAACCCGTTCTCTACTATTTTACCGAACAAGTTACAAACATCTGTCATTTTGTTCCTAGCACTCGTTACCTACAGAGTTTGTCGCATACCCGCTCAACACTGTTCAAAAAGGTTGGCCTGTGCACATCACACTCCTGACACCCCTCTCATCCGCAGCGACTAAAGTATAATCTTCTATCTTCGAGGGTCCCTCACAATACTTACAAAACATTGAACATTTGCCTAATACGCGGACAGGAGTTCACAACATGCCTTATTTCCTCCCCCCTCTCCCTTCCAACGATAAGCACGCAAGAAAAGTCAGTTGAAGTCAAGTGTACACTCAATTTCGTCCTGGTCCTGGTTGCCATGTATGAGGGTAAAGGTTCGCAGCTGCAGTACCTGCCTCGTTCTCCGGTCAAAATGCACAGAAACGGGGTTTGCACTACCCGAGTGGCGTCTCCGTACTTTTTCCGGCTGCCGCACAGCTAGCCTTACCGTAGCCATCGCGCTACGCGTATGCGCCTGCTCTTTTACGGTCATATGAGGATGGCGCAGGCGGAGTATAGAGACAACGCTCGGGTATGACTACTTTCCACCCCCGTTTCCATTTGAGCAGAGAATTTGGCAAACCGGTTTAGCGTCACTCCGCAAAGGGAAAGGATTGCCCTTTAAAGGCAGTTGGCACGATAAATCCCCCAAGACGACTAGGATCAATACGCCTGGCAGGACGGAATTCCGCGACCCTGAGCAGGCGCTGCATAGCGGCTTCTCCAAGGAAGGTGCCCTAGTGTTAGTTGGCACGATAAACCCCCCAAGACGACAAGGATCAATACGCCTAAGGGATTGGTATGAAGCGGCCGTGATGCTGCATGCATATATGGGTACACATATGCAGCCGTATCTTCGGTAGCGGTGATTGGCAAGATGCAGGGGAAACTCGTCCAAAATCCGTTACCCTCCGTTGTTTCGCCATTTCTCCGCTATATAGCGTCCTACTAGCATTTCAGGCTGAGTAGGGAACCATCGTGCCAACTGCCTTTGGGGGGGTACATTGTCGTTAAAAGGCAGCGGGTGGAGATTCAGACATGAATATGTCTGATCAAATTGTTACCGTTACTGAAGAGAGCTGCTGCCAAAAGCACCAACAATCGAAGTGCTTCACCTAGGGAGAAGTAAAAGTAAATAGCAACCAGCTGGCGGTGCCCGTATCAGTGCCGTCCAGCTGTTGGCGAATTTTGCTGCAGAATTCGCCCCCTCTCGAAACTTCTTACTGTGATACCATCCCCCTTCCCCATTCCACCCACTACCTCCTAAAATTTGGCATTTTCCTACCATTGTTCCGGGGTATGTTTCCAAATAC
>MU919394.1:0-12125 GCA_036418165.1 Cooperia oncophora
ATAATATAAATGACTGCGGCCTCATAGTACTACTATCCATTTCGAGCCTAATTGAGAATGACGTCATAAATGAATCATCAAGCCTACCAAACATTGCAATATTTTGCGTGGCTCCTTTGATCCCGAAGTACAATCCGTATGGAGTGTATAAGAAGGTCTACAACGATTGGTATCCACAGCAAGTTTTGCCATCGCTGTCCCCTTCGTTATACTTGCATCCATCGCTATGCATTCCGGTGGTGTATATTCCACTCCTTAGATAGTAATTTTCAGTTTTTAAATGAAGAGGTGAGCAATTTCCCTGCTTTCTAGCCAGCCAAAAAATAGCGAACCTTCTTCCTCGAAAATTTCATCACATATCCGCTTCACTTCTTCAAACACCTTCAGTGGCTCGTCTTTCAACTTCAGTTTCGACATCTTGTGAGAATGGAATTCGTCCTAAAAATTGCATTCAAAATTAGGAAAACAAAAGGACAATGGGATGAAAGGACGGAAACCATAACGTACTAAATATGTGGTAATGTGGCTCAATGAGGCAAGGTGCATATCTGCCTGTTCCATGAGAGCACCTGATTCGTAACAGATCGAGCATGCCCACCACGGCTCAGTAGCGAATGAGAAATGAAACTCATGTAAGCATTCCAGACCTGAAAATGAATATTTTTGGCACTTGTGAACCGTTCCTACCCCGAAAACTCAAAATTTTTCTTGCTGAGATTTTGATATAGGGGTAATTTGAAACCCCGACCACGAATATGAATGATTTAGAGTATGAAATTACTTTGCGCCTGGCGCAAATAAGCGCCTATTTGCCACCACCACAAGATCAGGCTAATTGATATCTTCATCACGAATATTTCACTCATTTTTGACGCTGGCGCCATTTGACGTCACTACCCTCCTTACCAAGAACTGTGAGTTCTTGAGACCTTCGAAACTACTCGCTATTCCTCAAAAACCCATAAAGTAAACGGCAACAGCATTAATCTTACCAACATATCGCTCTCCGCAAGCAACATGTCGCTTCACAAGTACAGATGATCCACTGAACGGTTGGAATGTTGGCACTTCTTTAGCAAAGAAATCGTATATTAGCAGCTTCTGAAAGAAGCATCTTCACTTCACGGCCTCAAAAAAACCTTGACAAATAGTAAATGATAAATGACAATAGCATCCACTGAGAATCGATGGACGCTAAACCATTATGATTAAATAACGGTAACTAATGCGAGCCCTACATGTTCTCGTTGCCAAAATACTCCAAAAAACCAAGTACTGTCAATACTTCCGGAAGAAGCGCCTGCTTCACAAAGCTTCTCTGTCCATGCGAACAGCAGGCAAATGGGCTGAAGAGTGCTGAGCACTGAATTTTCACAGAAAGAAATGATTTTGGCAAAATATGCTGGATTTATTCGACCCTTGGAGTATTTCGCAATGGAACCTTTCGGTGCCTCTTCCTGTTTTCACATCAAGATCCTGATGAGGGTTCGAAACAGTGTGATACTACAATGGAGCGCACATACCTTTCCTGTGCTATTTGCTTTGTTCTTCGTGTTTGGTCCTTTTCTTTTACGTGTTTTTGCAGTCTTGGCATATTGCCATAAAATTTTGCTACCTGTGAAATATCAAAAGAAAACGACAGACATCATTCCTACGAAATGTTGGACATCGTTCACCAACTAAACCGTGAAAGTCAATAAAGCTACCGTGAGACGGTGTGCCATCTCCCTGTAGTCCGATATACTGCAGAATTCTATTATTCGAAGTATAGCATCAATAGCTTATAACCATACTAACAGTTTAGTGGGAAGGATACGAAATTGGGAGCTTCCCATTTCAAGACAGAAATGCAAGTGAACAAAGAACAATTTTATTCTTAAAGTAAACCATCAGAATTCATGGACTGTTGCCTCCTCAGGAAATTTCTCAAATTTCATCGGAATGAAAATTTGGTGTTCACTGCTAAAGTTTCTGCATTTGGCCCTGAACCCCGATTCTGTTCATCCTTTCGAAAATGTTACAATTTGCGTGTGAAATAGTGAAAATATTGCGAGCAAAAGTCTAGTAGGGGAGATCACCAAGAATCCACGCTGCTGGACTCGTTCAATGTCCCAACGATAATCAAAAAGCACACACCAATGAAAAAAGTTGCATGCTAGTGAAGCAATTCTCATGTGAAGAGCAGATGATTATAAATTTAGAACAAGTGGAAAGAAAGAGCGGAGCTACTCACTCAGGGGGGGGCGGGGGGGAATCAGCCGTTTTTGATAGTGACACAAAGTCTTTTCAAAACGGAATTCTCTCAATTCAACGTCTGATCAAATCCAAATTCTTTGATTACTTTTCCAACAAATTATGCATACAATTATTACATGCCGATTGACTGTTGTCATACAAAAATAAGCATGTACAACAACTAGTTTACAGCCCGAAAAAAACATTTAGTCTTGCTTCGCTGCGAACAAAGGGGCGTTCACTTGGGACGTCTGGCGCGGTTCCAAACTCGTTCGCCTACTGGAATGGGCAAGTGACAAGCCTCCGTCACATCGTTTGTATCACTCGTTTTCTACCAGTGCCCGCTTCAGCAACTGGGCAAAGAACAGGTTTGAGGCCTGGCACTTATACTGCCTGACACGCCTCATCAATCCCAGCGAACTAGACTTTAGACCATTCCAAAAGGATAAGCAAATTGAGAGAACCGAAATTCAAACAAAGTGAAGAAAATACAGAAGACATAAGCACGACATTTCAATCCGACTCACCATGCATGTGTGATTAGCGCGCCACACATCTTGTCGACGCGCTTTAGCCGGCTCTTTCGCAGTCATTATTGAAGAGCCGGAACCATTCGAAGCCTTCTACTGTACCCGTCTGAAAGACAGCTCATAGTTAAACCACTACAGCGCCACCGGTACGAAATAAATCTGTTCTTACAGCGAATTTTATACAGCGGTATGCAGGCTTAGAACAACCTTGTAGTGATGGCATAAAAGACATACACATAATAAAACGAGTCAAAAATTAGACGGCGTCCATGCCTTGCGACAGAGAAAAAGAGATGAATTGTAGAAATGAAGAATGGATGAAAAGAGTTAGATGTATATCGATCTGAAAAATTGCAGAACTGAAGAATAATGGAAACAGATCGATATGTATCTAAACCTTTT
Organism: Cooperia oncophora; assembly: GCA_036418165.1. Taxonomy (NCBI): domain Eukaryota; kingdom Metazoa; phylum Nematoda; class Chromadorea; order Rhabditida; family Trichostrongylidae; genus Cooperia; species Cooperia oncophora. The sequence goes on from MU919394.1 coordinate 3,168, forward strand.
TCGGTTCCAATTTCTTGACTGCAAAATTGAACCGTTGCGTCATGTTTTGCCCTGAACATAAGCACGCAATCCTTCGCCGCAGTGTAAGTATTGCACGCTTAAAAAATAAAAAAATAAAAAAAATCATGCCTCGCTTGAAGATAAACCCGCGATTGCCATTAATGCGGGATTAGGGGTACTTCATGTAACGAACCTATGAGTCGTTAAGCGCACTTTCCAGCAGCAAAAAATGTCAAGAACACCCCAAGTAAAGATTTCGAGAGTCACTGGACGAGTTTTCAGAACCAGCCCGTTTTGTGACAAGAGCGATATACTGCCGCCTCTGGCTCACTGCTAGATTCTTCGCGTCTGGAGCTCTGCACTATTCAACACAACCAGACGTGCCTCTCGCTGCGAGGGTCCTATGGGTATTTTTCATGAGCGCATCTACCAGTCAGTAGTTGTAAGGGAGAGAGGTACAGGAGACGAACTCAAGACGAAGAAAGAAGGACAACAAGCGCGGAAGAAAAAAGGAAAGAGCAGGAAGCCTTTCGGGCTTGACACACCTGTGACCGTCGCCTGACCTTTGTGCAAAAACTGGGATTGTGAAACACCATCCGGACGACACTTCCTGCAAGACAGCAGACCCTACAAGGCATCTGTCAACCGAACACTTTCTCGCTGCGAGGGTCCGATGATGTTTTCTCATCACACTGAGGGAAGAAAGGAGGAAAAAGAAGGAAAGGGAAGGAGGGAAGGAGAAGGAAGACTCCGCGTCGAGAGATATCCTGAGATCCCAAGTCATTATTTGGCCCGTCTTACCTGCGAGATAGATTGTTTCCTACTGTACATATTCGCTCTCAGAAAAACAGAATAAAAGAAACAGATTTACTTTTGAGCACGAGTACGGTCAAAAAACAAAACGACACGCAATAGGGATTGATGTCCGCCGTTACATCAAACAACAGTGAGCGCCGCTCCGTCGAAATGTAAAGGGGACGGACGATCGTAGGTAGGCTGCTCAACTGTGCGGGTGTCAGAACTAGAACTTCACTCACGGTGGAGTCGCGAATGTGGTTTGGTTTGTGCCTCGGCAGGGATTGAACTCGTGTCTCAGTGCGAGATTATGAGACTACAGTCTTAACCACTCGGCTATCCCTGCCTAAGATAGAAAAGGGAAGTTGGGAAGTAAAAGCAGGAAGGAGCAAGAAAAAAGGAGGAGGGAGGCTTCGCGGTTGACAGATATCCTGAGCAGGAAGGACGACAACGAGTTGCGGGTCTGCCTTTGGAATGCGTTCGACTGCGAAATTCTAGGAACAAAAGGGAAGCACTCAAATGGAGAAGATCGCATGCTCAGCAGAATCGCTAACTCCCATATCATGCGATTTCATGCTAGATGTGTCTGTCACACGTCCGGCACGCGACCCCATAATTAGTCCCGGATGTCCAGCGCTGAGCGCTGATTGCGGACGAGTTTTTCACGCAGACGAATTGAATGGTGTGATCTCGAGAAAGTGAACACTTAATGGTGCTTAGCCCCAGTCTTACAGAAACACTATAGCCTACCCGCGAGCTTTTTTCACACCAGAGATCTTCGAAATCGTGGAGCTCTGCCTTGAAGACAACTTCCGCGATCATGTGTGCTCAGTCATGAACCATAAGCCCATAAAAACTCTCCGGTAAAAAAAGAAGCAAAAAAAATCTTGGAGGCACTCTGGACAGAGACTCCCATAGCGGCGCCTTGGACGAGTTTGTCGGACGTCGGCAAGCCCAATCAGCAGGATTCGACGTGCAACCAATTCCGGCAAGAGCACAGGAAATCACCCTACGACGCTCCAGGCAACGCTATGTACACACGCAATTCCGCTTGTAAGCCGTTGTCTTGCAGAGTGAAAGTAATCGTGGTTGCAATTGCAATAATCGCGCGTTCCTAGCTTCTTTCTCGCCGTTTCGAGTGATGAAAAGAAAAAAAATCTTATTACCTCTTGGTTCCGAATCTAGAAATTTGTTTGCTTACCCCGTGCAGGGATTTGGAGAACGTAAAGAAACCCCAAACTTCAGGCAAGAAAAGATTTGACGCAGTTCAAGCGACAGCGCCTCTGCGGTCTTGTAGCGCAGTTTCCAGGGCTCATGGGTTGCGAAATTGCAGACGTTTATGTGTTGCTCTCGCTGTGAGGGTCCAGGGGTATTTTCACGAGGCATCTACCAGTCCAGTAGTTGAAGGGAGAAGGTAAAGGAGGAGGGGTAGAAGGAAGGAAGGAAAAGAAGGAAGGAGGAAGAAAAAAGGAAAGAGAGGGAGAGGCTTACCGGTTGACAAGTGCCCTGAGACGACGTTTATGCAGCTGCTTCTGGCTGACGCAAATACCGTAAGCCTTCCAGGGCTCGCCGGTAATGACGTATGGCTTCCCGCTCACGACTGTGATGTGAAGTTAAAGAGTTGACAGTCATTTCCAAAAAGACGGTCAGATTCGATGATTGCAGTCATCACGCGAGCTTATTCCGTGGTGTTCGGGAGAACATTTGTCTGCTTAGTGGCCACACAGGAAGGAAGCTTGAAAAGCTTTCTCCTTTCTCCTTGTGTGGCCACCAAGCAGACAAACCTCTCCAGTCCGGATAGCGAGCTGAAGGTGATAACGCCTCATTCTGGTCTTCTCGTTGTCACGGGCAACGCTTCCGGCCTGGAGAGGCTCGAACACGTTAGCGGCGATTTGTTCAAAGAACTTAAGCAGTCCCAGATGTTGAAATTGGAACACCAGAATGATAAAAAGAGTCAGGAGGAATAATTAGTTTATGTTCGCAGAGAAAGGGAGAGAAATTGGAGGTTTCTCATCGGAAAATCCAAAGAAACGTTATAGATAAATGGGTGAGAGGCTTCAGAGCGATGGCAACTAGCGCCTCCTGCAGGGAAATAGCCCTTCAAGCTAGACCTGGTGATCCAAAACAGAAGATAGATGGCGAAAAAACCTGAGGGTAATGCAGTTGAGAGTAGAAAATGGAATTTTCGCAGTCTTGATACATTTGTAGCTGCGATGTACCTCGTAACCCTCCGATTTCACCTCAGAGATCTGTAGACAATTTTTGGAGCTAACGTGGTTTGGGAGACCACTCGCCAGCTATTGAGGGAAAAGGAAAAGGAAGAGGGGAAAGATAAGGGAAGGAAATAAAGGAGGGAGAAAAGAGGAAGGAGGAGGGACACTCCGCCGTTGGCAAGCATCCTGAGACGTTCCAACATCGGTGGGGATTTTGGTGCAAAAGCTCGTATACCTACGGTAACGGTACGAATTCGCGAAATTTAGCAGAAAAAACGAACGAAAGTTTGTGAGTAAACGAGACGAGATATCTGAGGAATATGTGCCTCGGTGAGATTTCCTTGCAACCTTGGGTCAGCCCTATTATGTTTTGCACTTTTGAAGACGGAGGGAGGGGGCGGCTTGGGTGGACACGGGGGCACTAGGCGTTGATAGAATCACAGCTTGCCCCTGCCGAGCCAGCTAGCGTAGATTTTGTATAGAACTAGGAAAAAAAGTACCTCCGGCGATGGTAAGCCACTATCAGCCCACTTTATAAAACACCGCCGAGAATGATTTTTTTGGGTTTTTAAATAGCGATGAAAAAGGAAACATATGATAGTAAATTCTATGACACTTTCTAAAGCTGACAAGAATTCATTCGACTTGTAATGAGGCGACATCACGGGAAGATCTCTCCCAAAGCACCCATGGTCTAGGGACGCATTTATACATGACGACTAGGCACAACTCGGCTTGGGGGGGGGATGGAGGGGGCATTTTGCACTTCCGCTACTTCCCGCTGTCGAACTGATTGCTAAGTGGTTTTCACAAACACTGACTCTGTATCACTACATGGCTTCATAGATTTCTAATTGATGGCTCGACACGACAATGGAAAATAGCGAAAGTGTGAAATGCCCTTCACCACCTGTCCCTCAAGGCGAACAGCGCCGAAATTCTATGACATGGTGACAGAACTGCGGACAGAACTTAGTATGTATCGACTTGGAGAATCGCGGAATCGGGGAGAAGCAGAATCTGCACTAATGCCACTACTCCTCAGACGGCATATCTCAGGACAGGGACGGGGGCAGGTCGACGCAAACCCTTATCACAAGACTTTGTGAGTCTTCAACTTTTCTGCAGATTTTGCATTTCTCCCGATTCCACGGCTATTCAGATCGATATGTATACTTTCTTCTGAGCGCAAGTTTTGCAAAGCAAGAGATTCCAGTCGCTAAAAGTTGTCATGACGGAATGCGGCCCAACTCCAGCACTGTGTAAGGCCGCGTCATACATGAATGGGCTAATGCCGTTTGGACTCCAGAAATTTCGTCTTCGAGCTCATTTTAAAAGTGGCAAGATCACAAATCCGCTAAAAACTTGTATATAGGGGTAATTCAACATCCTGATTACGAGTATGACACTCATTCTTGGCGCTGGCGCCAAGAGAGGACACTACGATTACCTCCTGGGCTCAGCCTTAGCAGAGCGCAGGTAACCGTAGTGTCATCCATTAGCGCCAGCGCCAAAAATGAATGTCATATTCGTGATCAGGATGTTGAATTACCCCTATATACAAGTTTTTAGCGGATTTGGTGATCTTGCCACTTTTAAAATGAGCTCGAAGACGAAATTTCTGGAGTCGCAAACGCACTGCCTACATGAGCAGAAATGCCGACCCACGAATGTGCAGAACTGCGGAATTTGCAGAACGTGCGGAATCTGGAGAACCGTGGAACTTGCAGAAGAAGAAAATATGTCTATCGATTTCAAAAACCGTGGAATATGCAGAAGTGCGGAATTTGCAGAAATGCCGATGGACCGATCGATCCCCATCACTTCTTTGTCCGTCATTTCTGCAAATTCCGCGGAATTTGCCGAAGTGCGGAATCTGCAGAATCTGCGGATTCTGCATTTCTCCCAATTCCGCACGACGGCAGGAACGAACCGATCGATCCCTATCATTTCTTTTTCCGTCATTTCTGCATTTCTGCAAATTCCGCGGAATTTGCAGAAATGCAGTTTTCAAATCGATACGTATGCATTTCCTTTCCGCAATTTCCGTCATTTCCACAACGTCGTCATGTATGAACGCGGCCTAATAAAATGCCGCCTTCCAGGTTATTGGCGCAACAAGGCGGCTGAGCACTGTTTGAACTTGTCCCTGTGTTGACCCTGAAGTCCGCCGTTGCTCCTTTCCCTCCATTCGTGAGTATAAGTCAACGAAATGATAAGAAAATATCATTGGACCCTGAGCAGCAAGGAAAACTTGGTTGAAAAATGACCTGCAATCTTTGGAATCGAATTTTATTGACTTGTATCTAAGGAAAAATGGACTTCAAGTACATAGTGAAATAGTCTGTTAAAGATGAAACAATTAACAACAATAAACAACGGAAACAAAACAAGGACGGTATTCGTCTCACGCTGGCGGTGCCATCATTGAAATTGATCGACGCAGTGGGAGCGCAGAGGGTGAGCGCGACAGTGGGAGAGGTCGGATACGCAGACTAGCAGAATTACTGACACATCCCGTTTAGTAATTATGAAAAATTTATTACCTTTTATTTATTACATGAGCTAACTTAACCTAAGTAACACGAATAAAGGAGGAGCCCTGCACCCACATGGGAATAGAACAAATATAAAAAAATTGCCATAAGAAAACAGAAAAAAATGAAATCAACGGTTCAACGCATGTGGCGCTAGAATCGCGTTCAGACTTCGCGATCCGATCACGCGTTTCTCTTGGCCACGGCCACGGCTGAGTGGCAACTAGAACTTTTGATAGCGGTCTTGCTAAGAAAAGCCAGAGCGCAGATAAATAAAGAACTGCGACCGTCAAGCCATCAAGAGGTACCAAAAAAGACGCGAGAAAGCAGATGAATTTTTCCGAAGGGAAATGCACACGGTGGCAAATAGAACGCGTGAGTAGGAATTTTAAAGGCCAAAGTATTCACGGAACACCATGCACAAATGAGAGCGTCAAAACTTGGCCTATCAAAGGGATTGAGTTTTAGCTGTCCGTAGACCCTGAACCAATGCTCAGGTTCAGAGAGCAGACGACTAAAGGACGCGTCATACGGTGGGGATCCCCTGCTAGTGGGTCGTATTTGTCGTATTGGGTAGCTGGAGCGAGGGGATCGTGCTTGCCTGGGTGAAAGGTGTTTTCGGTTGCTGACATTTCTCACTTCCTCCGTTTTACGTGCTGTTCCGATAGGGATTTAAGTGTAGTTTAGTGGATTTTTAATAGACTCGGTTCTCAATGGTATATTTTTCAAAGCTGACTCAAAGTTTTGCGCCTTAAGTCGCGTACAAGCACCCTATCAGCCGGGTACCCTTCTGGACGCCCCGTGCTGAAACCAGGGAACAAACAAACGCCTTAACAAATAATGGTATCTGAGAGGTCGCGCGGAGCTGGACACATGCACCTGCACATCCCCCCCCCCCCCACCCTCTGACCGCCCGCTCGGCGGCACTTCCTTGGTACAGGGCCACGCCATCATTCCTGTGATCATCACAACCACCAGCTGGGTCGGTTGCCCGCATCCGCAGGGGGGTCGTAAACGCAGCATGGCCCATGTTGAAGTGGAGAGAGCGGTGATACACGGTACAAGTGAAAAGAAGCTCAAAAGGGACGATGTAGATGACAATAAATAGAACTAGGCACTATCGAACTATTCCTAGGCCAAGAACTAAAAAAATATTGCTGAAACTTTTTCCTCCTTCCTCACAAAAAACTTCAAGACACTTCGCCCACCAACCCTCCTCATCTGGTCTAGATAAATCCCAATCCACTAATCCGCAAAATCTAGAAAAGAATCCATTGCAAAAGCTACCTATGAAACCGTAGAAATTGAATCCTGAGCAATTTCCTCACAACAAAATCAAACTCAACAAAACAAAACCAAACTCAACAAAAACAAACAATCAAAACTCACAATCAAATAAGAAAAAGAATAAGATAAGAAAAAAACTCACCAGGCCAGCTGGGAACCGGAACTATGGATTACTTTTGAATTTTGGCTGTTCGCGGTCAGCGCGCTCATACAAGCTCATTGGTGCGCGCTATTTTACGGCCTGGAGCCAATTTCAAGCCAAACACGTGAAAAGTACCCCTCATTTGAACACCCATAACTTCGTTGAAAGTGAAGCTATCGGAGAGGGGTAAGTGGGAATGAGTAGAGCTAGGTTGGCTCTTGTCACCTGAATTGAGCGATTTCAAAAACGTTCCGATTCCAGAGATTTTCCCCGTTGTGATCATCGTTGTGATCCGTCTGTGATCATTTTTGCGAACCGCGAGTCGCTACGCTTTGGACGTCCATGGCAAGCTTCATACACGGCCTTTCGTAAAAAAAGAACTGTGCCGGAAGCTTGAAGATTTCTACTTTCCAGCAAGGTTTTAATTTCCTTCCTAGACCTACTATTCGAAAAAATTCCCCGTTGTGATCATTTTGTAATCACCCCCCACGACACCGAAAAATCAACCCCTCCGAGGCCATGAAACCTCCAGTTGGCTTGAAGACTTTGGTATGCTTCTAAAACACATGTTTTCGCAAAGGGTATCAGGAAATAGGCCATTGGGCGCCAATTGGCATCACCTCTGCAATGCGCCATGCATGGGGCTTTCACGCAGGTGTTTGGAAGGTGTAACTTCTAGATAGGGCTTCCCAATTGCAAGCAAATGTGCTCTTGCAATCCTTTTGTCCTTAATTATAAATTCCATGGTGCCCTTAAGGGCGGTGATTGTAGCTCCTATCATCGTCCCTTCCTCGTACGTATTGTCAGTATGCTACACAGCCGCCAGCATCTTAGTGTCTGCGACACGTGTTGGGACGTACGTAGGTACTGCGACCTTCCCTTCCCCCCCCCCCGCTCGACAGCAAAATTTTGTAAAAAAAAACCAGAAATTTTTTGGGAAAAAAAGTAGACAAAGTGTAGGAGGTTGTGACAAGAAAAATCTAGGAAACGGTAACAATGGGGCGAGGGGTCGACTGAAAAGGGAATTAGGGGGGGTTATTTTTTCAGGAAATGATTCGACAACGCAATTGGCGTGGCCCTGCCTGCACACCCCCCCCCCCAACTCTCACGCCGTTAGTTCGGGCGGCACTTCCTTGGGGAGGGGGAGAGAGGGAATAGGTGAATTTCGAAAAAAAAATCCCGAAAAGTGGTAGGAAGACGGAAAAATCAAGATGTGGTAGGTAGGATGGCGGTCGTGCCAAAGCAGGAAATTTCGAGACGAAGTTGTTCTGCATATGTTCTCACTCGCGACAGAACGCGGCCTATGCACCAGGCCTGAGCCTTGTTTAGGAAAGGAACACAGAGCTGTCAGGTGGTTTCCTATTCAATTACAGATGCTTGCGTCCTGCCCGGGGACTGGTCATCTTTACATGTTCGCTGCGAACTTGACTTCCTCTAAGAATTGTGGAGATGGTTGAAAGCTTATCTGATCTACACCATGTATTGCAGAGCTAGACGTTGTGCATATAGGTTTCTTTGATCACCTTATCAAGCGGAGAGGGGGACTTAACTCGCTCCCATGGTCTCAATATTTCGCTGGGGTGTAGTAAGAGTATCTATCATGCTACAAAGGGAATAAAAAAATTCTGGCCTTGTAGAACATTCACAGCCTAAAGGCAAGTTGCGGTAAGAGCCATGAAATCGAGTCACGTGGAGGCCACATCATTGGTTGGGGATTTTGGTCAAGTCTGTACGACCCCCCTCCTTTTTGGGGGTTGGTACGACCCCCCCCCCCCTCCGGCCCTCTGTCCCTCCTCATCGAATCGAGCCGTCGAGCGGGGGGAGGGGGAAAGGAAGTGAATAATACCCCTTCCCTGGCGGCCAAATGCGGCCCCCTCACTCCCAACAACGACCAAATACCCCCCCCCTCTACCACGTCCGTGAAGCGAGAAAAATCAACTATAAAAATAAATTTTTCCCAGCCCAAATACGACCCCCCCTTCCT
>MU919400.1:13611-26019 GCA_036418165.1 Cooperia oncophora
AGCTTTTCCTCGCAGTTTCGGTGTAGAGTGCTGGTGGGTGAAGGGAGGGTCGTTGGGTCGTATTAGAGAATGTTCCTCATCATGATGATATACTTCTGGCATCGCTCCAAGGGCTAGATTCGAATGCAGTGGGTGCAGTGGGTACGATGGGGGGGGGGGCTGGCTGTTCCTGCTAAGGACTGCCAGAGAATGTCAGCTCACACCCCATCCAGTCCATTCACTAATTGCGGTGACAGTAACCGCCCGCTTCAGCCATCGTGCCAACTGCTTTCAAATGAGAAAAGCTCTGTGCAACTTAATGTGCTTGGCATAATTGCTAGGTGTAAGTAGATGTTATCGCACTTCGGCTCGGAGGGGGCATCAAACGGCACTCAGCAAAAAAAAGCTGAGTGCTGTTTGATGCCCCCTCCAAAGCTTGTACAGGTCACCTTCTGAGAGCCTGTGAGTTCCTGCTACCAAAGTGGTTCACTCCTATCATTTTGCAGCTTCTCAGTAGTTTACAAGACGAAACCAGTTAACAATTGCGAAAGCGCAAAGTGCCTCCCCTCGCCTTCCCCCCCCCAAGCCGAACAGCGCGCGGCGTCTGCTAAGCATGCCACACCTAGGCATCGATTGAAGCTAAGGTCAATAACTAATAAAAATCCTTTAAAAAGGGAGTAATCTACCAAACGATGCATTTCCTCAGACATAATTCACGACCTGGGTACGTTATTCAAAACTAATTCAATGCATGAAAAATGCTGTCCGGGCAATCAGCCTAGCTTTCATTCTTCACGTTCTTGCGTCGGACTGGTCTAACAATAGCCCAACACAGGCGCTTATCTCTCCTATCACGCGCTTACACGTCGAGGCGGTGAACTTCTTTAGAAGCGTAGGATGACGTCAACGACTGGGTTTTTTAGAGGGTGACAAATTGCAGAAAAACTCACATGAACGCTAGGAATCACACTGTCGCGTTTTTTGTCCATACCTCATCCGCTTCACCGGGTCCAGCCTGTAATTAGTGTTTTGGTAATGAGAAGGATTAGTTGGGATGCAGAAAGGCGAAATACCAAGAGAGACTTGTCACGATTAACCCTTTCCTGCCCCGATCCCCCCTGCTTCGACAACGGCGTTATGGCGCGGGCCGGGCTTAAGCGGTGCGCTGGGTTAGTTATGAAGACACAACCATACAAGGCCTCACCAAGCCTGCGATAATAGTCATTTCCTTTGCTAGGGCTCAGCGAAAGAAAGGATGACTCGGGGAAGAGTGCAGACGAGCAGAAGCGGACCGCAATTCTCGCAGTTAGTACTACCTCATGGCAACCCTTGCAGATGTCTGTGTTTGGAAGAACCAAAGCTACCCCTGGAAGAATTCAAAGTTAATTATTACGGCGTAAGCGCTTGTAAGATGGGCGCCATGCGGATTCGCGTTAAACGGCTGTAATTTTCGTGTTCAGGACGTCGAACACCTCTAGAGACCGGATTCCAGACAAATCAGGGCTCTGAAACAAGCTTCGAAAATGGGAGCAGAGTAGAGTAATAGTGCTAGAAGTCATTGCTCAAAATATTGCCTGTGAGCTACGTTGCTCGAGCTGCGAAAAGAGAAGCATGACAATAGAGAGGAAAAAAAGCATGTCAAATCTGCAACTCTTTTGCAGCGACTGGAAATTCAACTAGAGTTGCAGCACAAGGGTGACAGCAAGTGTGGGGCGTAGCTACTTAGACAATGCCGTGCAAAGTTCAGGTGAAGAAGCCTTGTCTCTTGAATGATTCCCGATCACAGTTTCCTGAAAGTCAACTAGCGGTCAGTCAAGACTGCCACCAAGCTAACTCAAGCTAACTTCACAAGGCTCTTCATGGGTATTTCATCCGAGTTATCTTAGAATGGGCAAATCTTTCTGATGAAATGTCGAATTTTTCCTGATAACATTTATCTCACTAAGATATCGCATAATTGCTAGGTGATGCAGAGATGCAGGCTTTGCTGAGCAGTTCGGCGACGGGGGGGGCATTTTGCACTTTCATTGCTCCACTAGTTCCGGTTTGCATACTTTACCTGATGAAACCTGTGAACTCCTGTGAAGCTGGAGCAAGCTCATTGAGCCACAATGGTGAAACCTGTCAACGGTGCAGTTTGGCGACGGGGGGGGGTGAACTTTGCTCTGACCAGATAGCTATTTCATGAGCTCACAAGGGTTGGCAGGTTTTATCATGGTAGCTCGACGAGCCTACTGTCGCTCAACAAGTTCACAGGTTTTACCAGAGTGAAACCTGAGAAGTGGAACTAATGCAGCAGTTAAAGTGAAAAATGCCTCTCCCTACCCATCCCCCCACGAACAGCGCCCCTGTTAATTCACGGAAAAGCTCTCTAGATGAATCAACAACCGAGCTGATGGGAAGTACAAAAAATTGTAAATGCACCCTACCTCCGAGCTACCTTAGACTAACACGAACTGTAGAGACCATTTCGTTGGACACTACGTTTCGCCCGTGGAGATGGGAAGTACGTGACTGCGTACCTGGTTTGAATGTGGGGGCAGCGGCGCTTTTGAAGGGATATCGCAACTTCAAAGCAAATCATGACTTTGCCCAGTACGAGATAGGATAACAGCTTTTAGAATAAAGATATCACAAACCAACTGCATACCTACGCGCTGCGCTCCAGTAAAGCACGCACATATTCTAGCCCAGCTTGACCGCCTCACTCCACCATCGCTTGGGTATGAAGTAAAAAAGGACATTCTAGGTTGCAGATGGCGACCATAGAAAATGCATAGCCAAATACAGCTATAACAACCCACGATTTCGCCGTCTACATGAGTTCCGGCGCTACAGTCGTCGGGTTAACAGAAATCAGGAGGACGCCGTTGCGCGCTACGGAACGGCCAGTTACGATTGTCTTGACCGTCTGCTTCAGTTAGCATCCACGAAATTATATTCGACTTTAAATCCTTTTGATATAAGAGGTAGCGGATGGGTCTTACGATGGCGTCCTTTTTCAGGAAACCGACAAGAGAATCGTAGGTTTGCCGTGCCGTCGCGCACGGGCACCTTCTGACGATGAGGTCGGGAAATTTTCAATGTGGGCGTCACTCAGCGATGACGCTTGGGTGGTTCAAACTGTGCATTTATTTCTCGATTGGAGCAGCAAAACTCTCGGGGATCGCTGCATGTTTCTTTCTAATGTTGAGGTGCGGGTTCGACTCCCGCCTGGGATTCGACTTTTGCCCATAACTCAGCATTCTTGTGGTGACTTTCTTTCTAATGTTCCCATATTACAGCACATACACATTTCACGTGTTTTTGGCCATTTACTACACCAGATTGTGCTAGAAATATAAAAGAAGAACCTTAGTCAGAATTGCTCACGGCTGCTCGCTTCAGTAAGGCCCTGTGTCGTCCATTTAATATTCGAACTCGAATGTCTAGGTGGGGAAACTCGCGGCGCGGCGTCGCTCGATACGCCGGGCGGCGCTGCAGATTACGATTCCCTCGTCATATACCCCTCTCTTTCGCTCCCTGTGGCCTCACAGGACTGGACCCCTTGCTCAAAGTTTTTCAGAAACAGACGTGACATTCAGTGACTAAATGTGTCACGTCGATCGTGCTATATTCTTTGACCGCTTATCATGGAAAAGCAACAGAGGCAACAAAAAACAAACAAAGACAACAAGCGACATCAAACTAACAAAGCGCTGGGAAAAGAAAAGAACAAGTGCTCTGAGCTGCTAGTTTTGCCTGCGGAGCGGAAACTGCCTCTTCAAGGCGTACGATTATTTGGTAATCCGCCTAAAATGCTAGTAGGGTACTATAGCGGGAAAAATGGCGAAAAAAAACAAAATGAAACGGTCAAAAACTTGCGAAGAAAACCTTCGTTATGACTCAAAAAACAATTTTGGACGAGTTCCCCGACGGCATCGCGCCAATAATCGATACGGTAGATACGGTTGCACGTACTCATATATCCACGCAGACTGCGACTGCTTCATATCGATCGCTTCGCTTCATATTTTAGTTCGCAAATGAAACAACTGGAGCATCAGGTACGGTCGTCCATTTGTGGGCGGGGGCGCGAATGTTCGCCCAGGTTGTATGTTGTAGCTTGATAGGGCCTTATAGGAGTACATACCTTCCTTGGGAAAGGCACTACGCAGCGCCTGTTCAGGGGCGCGGAATCCCGTCCCGCCAGACGTATTAATCCTACTCCTCATTAGTCGTGCCGAATGCCTTTAATGTATGAAATTGTTACAGAGTCGGATCCATGCTCGAGCAAACTGACGGGTGAGAAGAACTCGAGTATTTAGATGACGGAATTTTCTTTTTATTTGCTTCAGCGAATTAAAATTAACGTGGAAGAGTAAGTCATGCCTCTAGAAAGAATGAAAACCAAGGCGCCATTTAACTATTGCAACATGGAAAGCTAGCTAATTTCGCTGTTTATTCAAACATTTTCTAAACTTTCATTTTTCCTTCGGAATCAATACGAAGTTGCAAAGGGAAATAGCACTTCATGCAAGAAAGATTTTGCGAAAGGGATCATCTGCGCCAGGCCCAAATTGTATACATAGCCAAGCTGCTCCCGATAGGTGGGATTCCTTGCTAACGCGAGGGAATCCGCGACGCAGTCTTATTCCCGCAGGTACCGCTCTCATGGCTTGAAAGTAAATGACCAGTGGGTCAAAGGCAGTGGGCACGACAGCTGAGGGCGGGCGTCACTGCCAACATCATTGGTGGAAGAGCTGAGTGAGGTGTGGCCGAATGCCTTCTCGCAGCTCTTTCGCCAATGACATTTGCAGCAAACACCCACCTCCTGCCATCGTATCACCAACTTCAGAGCTGTCATCCTCAGTAACCCCGTTCATCGGCTGGCTGCCTCATCCGGAGATGAACTTTGAGGCGTTCAGGTTTGTGCCGCATCGTTTCTCGTCTTCTTGTTTTTCTTCCAACTCACCCTTCATCTGTGGTCTCTCCCGTGCACTCACTGTCTTATCACATCTCGCTTCTGAACCAATACAGCAAAGCAGCTGGAAAATGGCTCCTTATTTAGGACGGCTGACGGTTTTATCTACTCTTTTTACACTTGCTGACAGCATAAACAGAATGTGTCTAAATGAACAGCATCTTCCTGTAAACAGTCCACTGAAGCTCAGCCTGGGCCAGCGTCTGCTGGTCATAGGCCGCTACTGGATGCTGCTCGGGACCCTTGCTTTCAGCTCCCAGTCGGAATTCGCACAAAGACTGGACAGATCGTCGTAAAGGCAGCTGACAAAAAAATCTTAGGAAAACAGAAACAGGAAGATATGAACGAGGAACAATGAAGGGAACATCTGGACGAATGGGTGGAGACAAATGTAGGAAAGAGATGTGCCTGTTGAAGTATACTGCCGAACTCAGATTACCCTTCCACACCGGAAGACGTGCGTGTGGATAGGATAGCACTCAGACGTTCTTCAAAGCCCTCTTATTAACAGCTGGGTTCCATGAAACTCCAGGACACGTTCCATTCCAAGAATAACGAGAATTCAATCCAAACACGCCAAAAGGACAAGTGGCAGCATTTCCGGCTCTAATTGCTTAGAGGCAAACCATTTGTTGCCTCGGGCAGACCAGAAAAATTCAAATGATTCACATCCGAATGTCACGAAAATTAATCCACTGCGAAGCGCCTCATAATGAATGCATAAATTTTAGTTCGGTGAAGTGACGAGTTCAATGCTGTGAGCTGCTCATGTTTCACCTAACTCCAATTTTCTCCCTTGACAATCTAGTTAAAATTTAATTTCTGCCTTTCACTTGTCCCTACATGGTTGCGTGACAACTTGAACTTTGCATGGTCCTGTTGTGAGATCCTCAAACGGGGATTGGTAGAAGACAGCTGATTGTGAGCATCAGTGGGCGCAAAGGGGCACATGGCGAGACAAAAAGTGGAATCAAGGGGAGAGGACTCCTGAGTGGGTGAGCCACTTCTCGTGCGTGAAAATCCGAAATGCGAGAGGTCATAGTGGCCATAGAAAGCCGTTTAGAGAGGATACAGAGAAAAATAGGAAATTGACGATATTGAAAAAAATTAGTTCAATTCGCCCCCTAGCACTCCTTCTGCCCCAACCAAATGTGGCGAAATGTACCCTTACAAAACAACGAACCTCACTTGAGAGCAACACAGATTTGGCACTCAAAAACATGCAAAGGCGGAGAAGCAGTCACAAATGGCAGAAGGGCATTCCACACTGGTTTAGGTAAAATATTAGAGTGGACTAGACGTTCGATTCCCCTTGCGGCCAGCTAGAAGGTGGCAGACTTGCACTGGAACCAAAAGTCGGCAAGAGGCCAAATTGAATTTCAAATGGAATTATGATTTTGAGTGGGAGTGTAGAGCCTGAGAGATGTATGAATGCACGATCCGATAGAAAGCCTAGGTAGTGTTGTGTAGAAATGTCGAAGAGAAGTCGCCAGAGGGCTTGCTAGTCAAAAGAAAATGAAAAATGGAATGCCGGGAATTTTTCCAGTATGAGCGCTACGAACTCTAGCAGTTGTACGAGTACAGGGCGGAAAGATCGCATGTGGTGCTAATCCAGTCGGCTGATTACTTGTAATGAATGCAGCGCCTTCACAAGCCAAAATGAGACTTCCAGTTAATGAGTCGCGTCGTTTTCCGCCTGAAGAAGGAGCTCAAAAGCTTAATGTGGGGGTGGAGTCACTGAAGAACACGAGCTGTTACTTGAGGAGCTTCACGCCTTAGCGTTTTTGCCTGAGAACTTTCCGCCGCAAAATTTTGTACATGTTATATATAAAAAAAAGAAAAAAAACACACATCTTTCGTTCTGCGTAGACGCATTGCGGGGATCAGGCTCAAAGAGGAAAGAAGGATTGCTTTTGGTCTTACCTTCAGCCAGTACTACTGCTTGAGGCAAGTCCAGTAGCTGCAGTCGAGCTCTCTTGAGTTTAATGGGCGCTCACATGTCCACCATGGCGAACGGTCCGACGGCGCGTGTTGATGGGATGGGCTCCTGCGCTCTTAAAGGCACATTCCGCGAAAAAATAAGGCTATGACCTCTCAAATGTGTCGGACGACCCGGAAGGCGATTTTTGAGGCTGCGCTACTTTCAAAATGTGAAAAACGGCAAGAACTCCGCCAGAAGCTGGCTAATTAGGCCCATGGACACCCCTTAGGCCCATGCCGACCCTCACCGGCTGCTAGCTACTAGCTAGTAGCCACTATGTTATCTTTATCTATAACATTTCGGACTGCTTTTACTGCTGCTTTTCTCCGCTAATCAGATACTTAGCACTTTTTTGTGCCTATTTGAGTTCCGTTTCCCGCAATTTGCGGTCGCGAACTGTGCCCTCTTTAACGTTGGCTCTGCGGCTCACGCACACACCCCGCTAATCTGCTTATTCTTCCGTCTGGACCCTCGCCGATCGATTATTGCTGGCCGCTCAGTCAGCTGACTTCTGCTGTATTTAGTTCTAAAAGCTGAGTTCTGTCAGATTTTTCAAGAGAAAAGATCATGTAAATCTTGCAAAAAGATTCTCTAGTCCTGGTCAACCATACTACTCACATTTTTCATTGAAGCCGATCGAAAGATCATTTTAGCTTTCAGAAGTCAAATACAGCACGGCGAGGCCCCAGACGAAAGAGCGAGTAGATAGTGCGCCGGCGTATGTATGAGCGCAGAGTCGATCGCGATGATGATCGCCCCAGGCCTCCGCCTTTCCACAGAAAAACCCCTCGCTAACGTGGAAGTAGGAACGCCCGACTACAAAAATCTTACGATTCATACAGCAATTTCTTCTGAACAGTCCTTCAGATGACGTTTATGAGATTCATGTCGTTGAAGGTACCCCATAATGCTTCGCCAGGCCTCCGCAACGTGCGCGGTATTCGCACCACGAGCTAGGCCGACTCAGCATGGAAGTGCTGCTGTATGTTGAGTCCGCAGCGAGCTCTACCTACTTTGATGTGGTGAGGTCCGTGTTGCGACTGTTTGGCATCAGCTACTCGCCCAAGTACCGAAGCATTCCTCTCTGAACCTTCGCAAAAACCACATAAATTGCCGACACATAATCGAAAGTTATGTGGGCAAGCAGTAGTATAAGGAACAGTGAACAACAATAGAAACAAAGTTTTTGAGCTGCAGAAAGCTTGAGAGTGCTGACTCAGAAAAGACACTCCACTAAAAGCCGTTTGAAGTAGTTGGTACACCTAAAAACAGGTAGAAACGGTTGTTATCGGCCCAGTAAGAATAGCCATGTCTGGCAAACAAGAAATAGCCTTTTCCTGCAAATAAAGAACGTCACTTGCAAATAAAGCACAGTCACATGGATGTTATGTTCCTAGGGTTATTGGAGGTTTGCCATGCCTTTACTGACAGCGACAGCTTGTGTGTGGACTCATTTCAGCATTTCATTTCAGATATCTTACAACTGATGGAAGTGATCCTTAATTAAAGCAGTTCCTTATGAAGAGCGACACAGTCTGTGATTATTTTTGTAGCAGTACCTAGAATCGGCAAACTCAGCAGGACGAGCAAATTCACTCCGGGGGTTATGGCAAGAATGCTTAAGTGCGGTGAGATGAGTGAAGATGGGTAAAAGTGTTCACCTCCGACAGCATTCGAAACGTACCTCCGTGGCTTTTCGGGCGGTGCGCTTATCAATTGCGCATGAAGCCCCTCCCCCCCCTTATCTCCTCAGCTAAATGAATTTTGTACAACAGCATTATAGCATGCGACGAATGAAATGAATGCTAAGCGAATACATAGGAGGATCTCATTGGCACTCATTTCACTCGCTGAAATGATAGGAGTGCCGTCCTAGAAGCTGATTGTCAGGACTCTAGAAGGTTGCGCTCGCCACCCCTTCTAGAGTCCTGACAATCCACAGACTAATCCAGAGTCACTCTGTACGCAGAGGATTTCACCCAAAGACCCGCAGACCCCGCGCGTGACTGGTGGAGCTGCCACCCCACCATATCAGTATAAGAATAAAGTGGAAAGTCTTCCTACCGTTAATGAATCCTTTTCGGGTGTAAGGCACATATTTCGCTTCCATTTAGAGTCGTAGTGGCTTTGAGTGCAATGTAACCCGTCCAGCGAATCGCGGGGCCAGCCGATGTACGAGTCAGCTTGCTTTAGTCATACACATCTTGTACCAATCTACCACCCCCAGATGAAAATCTGGTAGGCCCAAACGCGAGCCGATCCGGGATTGGATCCCCGCGACAGTGGCGCCTGAATAGCGAAGCTGCTTCCCTCACCTCACTTCCGTCAACGATTCCAGCAGTCACAATAAGAAGGAGGCGAAGTCAGTTTTGAAACAAATATGACTGAAGTCCCGTAAGAAGTCGCGTTCCCATAAGAACCAATTTTGTAACTTCTATGACTCATGTGCGAGTTTACTGTCACGAATTGAAGGCATAAGCAACAAATAGCGAAGCGCAATAAATTCAGCCCGTCAAACAATATTTATTCTATGAAAAAATCAATAGGCCATCATTCAACATACGGCTATTGAGTCCGGTAATTGCAAATAACGAAAAATGGTAAGTAATTACAAGATCCTCTAGAACAGGCCAACTGGGCCATGAAACTTAAAAAAGTTATGCTGTCGAATGTTATCACAAGAATGCTGAGTTGTGGGCAAAAGTCGTGCCCCAGGCGGGAGTCGAACCCGCACCTCACGCTTTCCGGGCGAGTGCGCTATCCGTTACGCCACCAGGGCCGCTCTTACCCTCTCAGCTTAACGGCTTTTATGCCGTAGCCTATCAGCACTCACACGTTTAACTTGGTGAGCCGGTCAGCCGTAATCGATGGGATATCGGCATGAAACCGCGAGGCCTAAGGCTTTAGATGTTTTTGAAGCTGTTTTGTTATGATAACTGCTGTTTAACGCCGCAGTACGCGTTCCGAATGTTATCACAAGAATGCTGAGTTGTGGGCAAAAGTCGTGCCCCAGGCGGGAGTCGAACCCGCACCTCACGCTTTCCGGGCGAGTGCGCTATCCGTTACGTATCTAATGGGCGATAATTGTGATTTGATTGTGCTGTCTAATTAATGCTATAGATTGCTAAAAATCATGCTATAAATCATGCTGCTAAACCTTTGTCAGCATATGTCATTGCAAATGTGATGTTGTCCGGCCGAAGACGACAGCATAGGCCCGGAAGCCGCCTTTCCCTGGTCGTAAATTTTAGCGCAGATTTTCTTATCGCGCCATATTTTCCATTGATCACACTTCGTGAGAACATAAAACACCAGTGATACATTAGAACCCTGAAAGACAGACCCACGGCTGTATATTGTGGACAGTGACGGTCAGTTGCGAACCTGTGGTCGCCAAGTGACCCTCCACAGAGGAACACAAAAAATTATGGGAATACCCTGAGCAAGGACCTATTACATCCTCTCCAGACGAATTACCTCGGAATAGTCCTTCCGTGTCAAGCAAAGCGGTATCCCCTGCTGGCCTCGGTTCCCTAAACTTTTCTTCGCCTCAGTACTAATCTGCGGAAAAAACACCGAAAGGCCACTGCGGGAGACTGAAATTTGTGGCAGAAAATTTGCCTTTGAGTTTGGTGGGCGGACGACTAGGAAGGCGTTAGGACTGCCGCTAATGAGGGTCGCAGCGCCTCCTTTATAGACCGCCGTCCAACCAATTTGTAGGATTCCTTCCTTTTTCAAGTAGTCCGCCGCTCTCCCGCTCTCTAAGACTATGCTACTCTTGCGGTTCCGCATGAAGTGACAAGAGCGCTACGCTCGCTACAACTTAAGGCGTATACGGTGTTCCCAAGTCGCCCCGCCCACAGCTCAAATGCGATGGTGCCGCCTTATTCCTCGACCGGCCTATAGACTATCAAATGTTCGAATTATTGATGCACACCGTTTCTTGATTATTTACATTTGCAGTGAAAACCCACCAGGGTTTTGCAGGTTTTCATTTTTATTCGTTCTCCAAGCGTCAGATAACGCGTTCCAATCCTATTAGAACGGATTATAACGGATAAAAAGTGTCGTACGATCACCCGTTTCATAGAAAGTGAGCTCGTGACGCGCTGCTCGAATGTTATCCTTAAGCTTGCACAGGGCCATCCATTCGTGTTCGCTCCGCCCACCTTCACCAATGGCTGTGGTCGTGAGGCAACAAAGAGGGGGAAGGGGGCATTTTTTCAGCTTCTGTCAACATACCCAGCCATCGAGTGAGGACCGTTAAGCCATTTCTGTATTTTTTGTCATCGTTAAGTGTAGGAAAAGCGAAGTAACGATTGGAATTGCCCACGCTCAGGGGTGATGAAAGAGTTCCGCAGTCAACGAACCAATACCCTGGGGTTAAGCAAACATTGCTCAGAATAAAGAAGGGAGATTTTTTTACCTGAGTGTGCTGTCAACGAAGAAGTTTGCCGCTTGCGCTCCAATCTTGCCGGGTTGACGCCGGAGCTCTTCCTCCGATTACATTCATACTTCGCGATGGTCGTGCATCGTCGCGCTATCGTTGCAGTGGCGCTCCAATGCTGTAGGCGGCAACGCAGCCATAGGGCCGCGTTGGGGGGGGGATATCGATCACTGACGGCCGCTAAGAATAGAAAAATAATGGCACAAATAGCCATTGAGCTGAGTGGTCAAAAGTGGCCTCGGTAGCGTAATAGGGAACGCAGCGCACGGAAAGCGGAAGATGCGGGTTCGAATCCCGCCCGTGGTCCGACTTTTGCCCACAACTCAGCATTCTTGTGATACTATAACTGAAATAGTTCAAACCTCAAATAGTTACAGTCTATATCTGCAGATGGGGAAGGCGTGGCTGCGTACTCCGACGACGCGGTTAATTTGAACGTGGTGTAGTATATGTTTTTCGTGGAATGTTTCTATTCGCACGGATGTCATTCTGTCTTCTACAATGAAGACATGATAAGAATCGTCCCAAAACGGGGCAGCCGCTACCACGTTCAAGTGAAGTCCGCGGCCACGCCTCCCCCATCTCCACCTCCATAAAGGATACATACTTGTTTATATTCCCTTCTCTTGCAGTTTTCATCGAACAAGCAAATCAATAAAAAATATTAAATAAATAAAGGAATATTATGGATTTATGAAAACGTTGTTCTCAGTAAAAGTACACGTAGCATTATTCAAACAAACTGAACGATCATTTGAAGGTTTTCAATGAGTCCGCTTAGCTTCAGACAAAAGATTCAGTGTAGGATTACAGTAGTCACTAGTAATAATAGTTGGGTTACTGTAATCAGACTAAAGACGAGGAGGAAGGAGAACATTACTGGAAAAAAATGAGAAGCCTGTGAGAGGCCTGTACAGATCGGCGTGTCGGAAACACAATCGTGATAGATGGGTGTTGAGCAACGGGGGAAGATAAGGGCTGAATGGCGTCGATGAGACGCGAAGAACGCTACCGATCAAGACGATTGGTTACCAACCC
>MU919436.1:0-16368 GCA_036418165.1 Cooperia oncophora
GCGCACTCGCCCGGAAAGCGTGAGGTGCGGGTTCGACTCCCGCCTGGGGCACGACTTTTGCCCATAACTCAGCATTCTTGTGATAACTTTCGTAACGCGTACTGCGGCGTAAAACAGCAGTTATCTAACAAAACGATTTCCCTGGAGTTTTCCCTGAAAAAACTGCATAGGTCTACGTGTCTCTGAGCGCTTGGCTTTGTGAATATTTCAGTGGAATGTTGGATACGGACAAGACAATCGTAATTTGTCGCGGCGTCGCGCGCGGCCTATCGTGGGGCGATGCGCGACAGGTCCCCTGCGATGCGGCACATCAGTTTATCGACTTGAGCAGCCGCGAAATTTGTGAATTAATTGATTCGAACAAGGCTATGATAAGCGATAGCGGAAATTCGCATCGATCGCCTTCAACATTTAATATTCACCCGCAGGCAGAACAACTCGTCCGTTGTGTGGGGCGTCGTTTGCCACGCCCACCAGGGCAGTATATTACGACTGCCTTGTCACATACTGTCGCTCCCCCATCATCCTTTCCGCTGATTGTGTGCTTTTTCGCTCAAGCTTCAATTTTGCAAAGATTCTAGGACACCGGAGGCTCTATAAGGACAATGTGTCATTTCAGGGATCCACGATTCAACATGAACGCACTGCAATATGTGAGTAAGCCACCTTGACTCGATATACCGAACTTCCATGCTGAATCAGTTAGGTGCTTTGAGATGCATTCAGCTGCTGTCTTGTTCGTTGCGGACGCTGGGCGGGGCTGGGTTTGGCGTGGGACCAGCCTGTTCTCCACCAATTGTGTACCCGCCCGGCAGCATACATATATGCGAACGGAGAGTTATGGCACAGTCAACTCAACGCCTTCGCAATGTTTTGCCCTTAAGTACGTGAACGTTTGCGTAGCGCATCTTAACGCTACGCGGCTGCTCGCGTCTCCTCGCGTGTATCACATGACTCTTGCTTTCTTTATCGGGCTTATTTCGATTCTAGCTAGCTAGCTACTAACTTTCACTTACTTATACTATTTGATGTTCTTTGATGTCTTTTATGGCTTAAAATGTGTGCGAATTCAATATTTTCCATTTTTCTGTTGAACTCTCGAAAAAAAAATGTGGAGCAGGCGGAATTCATTGCATTCTTAATATTTTGGCGAATACTACATTAATTTTTTTTTTCTTTTTGTTCCTCGAGTTTTGAATCGCTCTGGTTCACCAATTCTGTTTCTCGTTGTAGAAATTGTCATTTTACTACCAATAGCGATAGGGGCGTGGCCGGTGGACTGTGCTTTTAAACTTTGAACAATTTGTCGTACATCATTTTCCGAGAATCAGAGCCTGCCGCCTACTTACAACCACTCTCTACTCATATCCCTAGGATTTGGCATAAAAGAGGCCTCCAATTCTGCCCATTCCCAATGGTACTCGCTCGGAATATGGGCATGAAATGTTTGGTCCATCTTTGGTTGCTGGTCCACAGGCGTTCGCGCCCATTTTATGCTTAATGGTCGCCGTCATATTAACGCAATATCGCATTCCTAATTGCTCTCGAAAAGTGGTTTTCAATTCCCGGTCTGAGGGAGAACATTCCCGAATGGGAAAAGATCAGGCTGCGCTTGTAGCTGGACAATCATCCAAGGTACTTTCCCGATCGGGAATGGTCACCCAGACCCTAAACCTCGTGAAACGCGCAGTTTATCGTTCGTCATTTCCGCATTTCCGCCTTATCGATCGATTCTTATCAGTTCCACGTTTTTCAACAGAAGCCGACAAGTTGATTTTTTTCAGCAGATTAAAGAGGGAACGTTATTCCATCAAGAACGAAACCTACGGCAGGTCGCCTCCAGTCGTCTGCCGCCGTCAGCGTTCACCTCCGAGCAGCTACTGATTTGGACCTATTCTACTGCTCCTTAAATACATGCTTCTCTAGTAATTCTGCGTATTCTAGCTATACCTCTATATATTCTCTAATTCTTTTTTATATACATCTAGTTGTGAAGATTCCCGGCCATGTTGTTACCAGCGCGGAAACGTTCGCTATTTTTCAAAATATTCATATTGGTACCAGTTGTATGGATATGTGTAGTGTTTTATTTTGCTGTCGTGGATCACGCAAGTACGGTGAGTCTTTTTTTTCTTTGTTTATTTGTCTTCATTTATGAGTGCGATTCCAGTAAGCCAGCTTGAGCCGAGGCTACCTGAATCAATAAGTTGTGGGGCCTAAGAGGGGCAAGTGCATCTTTTGAGAGGCCATCGTACCTACAATTTTTTAAGGGGAATGGTTAATAAAGGGCATTTGCCAGATTCCACTTCTTCATAGTAACAGTGGCCAACTTCCCCCCGCCCCCCTCCACCATAGGGGGGGTGTCGCGAGCTATGCAAAGCGGACACTGGCCGCCTTGCAATAGTTGTGCCATTACCACCACTTGCGCGCTACCGTATCTACAGCTTAAAATAAATCATTAGTTCTATCATACCTATTGTTCATACGAAGCCAATTGACCAGAGGCTCTGCGATGTTCCACCGACAAGCACGTGCACGGCAGACCTCAGCACAGAGTGCTGTTTCGCAGTAGAGGCGGGAGCGCCATTGAACAAGGTGCTCGTTTCGCAACAAGGAGTGGGAGCAAATGAGTTTTGCCCAGGCACTCACAGCTGCTCTCGAGACCCTTCCATTCCGACGAATTCATCATGACCCTGGAAGAGGACACGTGGGGAGTAGCGTTTAATTCGCAGCAGCAGATCCCATGAGCAGAAAACAAGCTAGCTATATATGTTTGCAAGCTTATAAGCTTTCCCTCTCTTTCGATGTGTGCTTGTATGTTCAGTAGCTCTTTCCCGTTCCTACTTGACTTCATGTAATCATCATACGTGCCTCTTCGTTATAGAGAGGCAAAAGTGACATAATATCACACTCTAATCAGTGCGATGAACCACCCCTAGTAGGGTAGAAGTTGTGCTCCGGGTTCGCAGGCTTTTCGACAGAGGTACCACTACCCAACACTACGCGCCCTCCGCCGCCCACAATTGCTCAAGCAGTTCAACTTCCAACGTAGCACATAAGCGAACGGATTGATATGAACCAGCTCCAGTGCTGCATAGATCTACCAAAACGATTCTCGACGATTCCAAAAGCAAGACTTGTCCAAAATTGCTTTGTGAGACGTGTAGAACGAAGATGTTTCACTTCACTTTTGCGCTATTTTCCTGCTGTTTAACTTTTTTGCTACCGCTTGACTACCAATATATTCTGCCTTTGTGTTTTTCTGAGAGCGGTCCTCTTTTATAAGGAACTTTATTTCCACTGGGGTAGGAGTATATAGCCGGACAATACAATAATACAAAACTTTACAGGCTGAAAAATCTCAATGAGCGAGAGCAACATAAATCAAGAATCGGTTCCATAGACAAAACGAATCTGATGGTCAATATCAACGGTCTTGCGTAACGCGTCGACGTTGCTTACCAACGGACAGCGATTTGATGAACAACATCTAAAAAAAAAGATAAATAAAAACACATAACAAATATTAATCTTGAACGTTAACTTTGCCTCAACACCACTCATATGGAGAGGCCGATGAGAATGGGAAAACGTAGTGAAATGACTATTCCGCACTCTTTAAGTATCCATCTTTATCTGCATGCCACCAATAATAATAAAGAAAACAAGTAAATCAAGTTTAAAATCAAATCCTACAAGTGGAAAAGATAAGGAAGAGCAGCTTTTCGGTCACCTTCTTGCTTCTTCTACAGGGGTGGGCGCGGATGTTGAGTTTTCTGTGTGTGCCACTACATGGCCAAGAGTACGTCGTGCACCTGAACGGAACTATATAAACTAGTCCGGGCAATAGAAGTGACTAGGGGAAGCAGGGAGAGGGAAGCACGTGGCGAAAGACACTTCGTTACGGTCCGGTTCGGTGGAGTTCATTTCGAGAATAGCACTGTGGGATGTCACATTCCCAACATGTGCCACTCTGTCGCTAAACATACGAGCACCTGAACAAAGAAATTCACAAATTCACAACTTGGAGAAGAAAATGATTGGGCTAAGAAGAAAGGCTCACCTGCAAATGATGGGAGTGACTTTTCGGTGCATCCAACTAGGACAACCTATGTGAGCGGAATTCCCTGGAGAGTGCGAACTCATAATGAGAACAATTGTTCCACTTCAACGTCCCAACCTACGAGCTGCAATGAAAAAGTGAAAATGCTGCTCCCAACAGCAAACTAAACAGAGCGCAATGAGGCAGAACAAAGAAAAATGAGAAAATCACGAATAGGAACGAGAAAATGAAAAAAATCACGAATAGGGAAGAGAAAAATGAAAACAAATCACGAACAGGAAAGAAATGATTGATTAGAGCCCTGGAAAATATTTATTTTTAGGCGTGGGATACGGTAGCGCGCAGTAGCGCGCAAGTGGTGTAATCACAACTATCAGAGGGGCCAGTGTCCGCTTTGCATAGCTCAGGTGTCGGCGAATTTGCTTAATAACCAACCACTATTGATTATTTGACGTCGAGGAGAGAGACCCCTCTCTGCTGAAACGAAATTTTTTTGAAAAAAAAACGGTGACTTCCCTGGAAAGCTGTCTAGGCATGCAGTCGAAAGATTCCGTAAAATATAGTAAGTGAGAGGAGTTGGGACAGAGAAGAAATTTTGGTGTTCCTCTTATCTTTTTCCAGAAGTACGACCAGCAATGTCCGGGCGGGTGATATGGCGCGTCAAAAAGGAGGATTGCACAGCCAAATGCTTTTCATCGGGCCACCTACGTCACCTCCCTGCCCAAGCGACGAAATGTGACCCCCCTCCCCTGGGTTTCTTTGACGTACGCTCGGCTCTGATTCAGGGCAGTGCGAATACAGTCTTGTTCGTTGCGGATGAAGGGGTGTGCCAGTGACGCTAGGTTTGGCGCGCCGCCAGCCCCGTTCTCCACCAAGCCTTGTCGCTTGCCAAGGAAAAAAGTAAACGGGGCTGCTATCTATGCCAAAAGCCATACCTCCTGACATGTCCCGTTATCGCAGCGATGTGCACTTGTCCGATCCTCCCCGACCCGCCTCCTCCCAAAGCTTACTCATAGCGTGCGCATACACAAGCATAGTCGGCGAGCCCTAGTTTCGCACAACAGTCGTTGTCAAGCTGCCTCGTGGCTTCATCGAACTGCATTAGCGCCAATCTTGGCTTCTTTCCCCTACCCCTAGATTTATAGTGATCCTGGAACTGCGATCTACCCCCGACGTTCTTCCCACAGGCTCAGTTCGGGAGCGACAGAGGGGGGGGGTGGGCATTCTGCACTTTGCTACTTCCCATCGATGTGTAGAGCCATAGAAAAATACTTCGTGAGCTTACAAGAGGTGACAGGTTTCACCATGGTGACTCGACGAGGTTGCTCCCGCTTCACAAGAGTTTACAGGTTTCACCAGAGTGAGATTGAAGCTGAGTATGAAGCAAACGAAGAGTTGAATGCTAATTTAGCTTGCCGTGAGTTCGGTAAAACATTAGAGAAGTATTCGGTGGCTTGCGAATACTTGCACTTACTGAGAAAATTAAGGTATAATTCTCGAAGTCGAGAGTGACAGTTAAACGAAGAAAGTTTTTCAGATTCATGACAATAAAGCAGAAGCGGCAAAGCGAATGCCACGGGTACCGCTTGTACAGGGTTTTGGTCCGCCGATATCGAACGAGAAAAACGAGGATGCAAAGCCGGCACCTATAGACAAAGACATCGGAGAAGGAAAGAAGACAAGGTTTCTATAAAATCGGAAAACTCCTCAAGCTCATCCAGACGACACACTGGAAGACCATTATTGCCTACTTGCACGACTGGGCACGATTTGGGGTGATCAGTAATAGTTCATTGAACGAGTTTTCTGCAAAGAGTTATTTGAAATTTTTCTAAGAAGGATTCCTAGTAAGATGTCTGCTTCTTCTACTGGTTCGCAAGAACGTCTGCTTATAGAGCATCTTTGAATAATATTGATTGCCTATGTGAGAACGTGCGTAGTTGTGCGAATAATCAATATCTGTTCCTCGATGTGTGGGTTGTGGTACTCTTTCGAACTGAAACTTTCCGATTTATCTCGCGTTCCAATTTCTGGTACGAGTTTTACTCAACTCTTTACTATTTTCAGAAGCCGGTTATGCCGAAGCCACCGTTTTTCGTAAATGCCTCGGATCCAATCTATAAATCCGGAGATCCAAACCAAGCGGGTGAGAAAGGCGCTGCAGTGAACATCGACAAAAATGTGGGAGGTTTTTTATAGTTAACTCTTTATAGGTTTACTTGATTAGCCTAATAATTACAAAACAATTACTCATAGCTGGTGAAAACTTGGGCTCTTGAAGTCACATTCAGCGCCCATTCTCTGGGCGGAGATAGAACTATCAATCTGCCCGCGTTTCTATTCTTTGCCTGGGGTGCGCAATAAAGAATGCAAGAAAATATAAGAAACTTAAGTTAGTGATTTTCATATCAGCCCATCCGAAATGTGCTTTTGAAGTAGCGCCCATGATTGATCGTCTTTTGCTGACCGCACCGCGGACGCGGGCGTTTTTGTGCTGCTGCTTGTGCCTTTCGATATTTGTTTCTCAGTGAAATGGCCCAAAAAGCCACCAGTACTGTCTGTAAAATGGTGAAACTTTTAACTAACAGAGCTACTTAAGAAGCTGTCGCCTGAGGAAAAGAAGAAATACGATCTGGGCTTCCAAAATAACGCTTTCAATCAATACGCACGTCTGATATGATATCAATACATCGGACGCTTCCGGAGATTCTTGACAAAGAGTACGTTGACTCCTCACGTTTCCCCTTTTTCTCTGTTTTTTTCTTTCTTTTTTGAGTCTTCTTTAGCGGTATGCGAACATCGGATCGATGTGCATTCAAGTGTATGTAAAAGACGGAAGGGGAGGGATGGGGGGGGGGGGGGTGGAATCCTCACAGGATTTCAAAAACTTGTTGTTTTTAAGAAGTTGATATTCGAGGCGGGTATTATTAGTGGAATATATGTATGGCGTTTGAATAGCGGAATGTGAAACCACCCGATCGATAATCCATCCAAATGTATATAAGTGAGGAAGGGGGGGGGAGGGAAGGGGTGGTCAGGGACACTGGACTTTTCGGATATTATTCGCCGTGCTTCGAAAAACGGGGTAGATTCAGCCGCCGGCGAGGTATTCGAAATCTATGGTCACAATACGATTAATTCGGCCGCCACCCAGGTACTCGTAAGGGGGGAGGGGTCGTCAGCAGGAGCCCTCTCTTTTTCGCCCGCTTCTTCGTCGTTTCGTTCTCGTTTCTTCCATGAAACAATCGTTTGATGGATCCGCTACACAGAATCTTCCCTGTACAGTGTGCTCTCGTCACTGGGTGTGGCTGCGTGCTCACTATCGAAAAGCAAACTTGTGGCAAAAGGACGTAATGGCTCGCAATGAGTCCTCCACGGTGCTTTTCCGTGTGCTGCGTTGAAAAGGCATATTTCGCTAGAACCTTGAATGGTATAACGACTATACAACTTTGTGCGCTTGCGCTACTGGTGCGTCATTATTTGCTTGTATTTTTGAACATACGCTAAGGAGGATGGGACAATAGGAAGTTCACGGCAGTTATAATTCTCCGCCCATCCGGTCATCATGACATGTGCCCTCAGACGAGAGGGAACTCCTGTTTGTGATGATCGCACACCGACTGGTATGCGACAGGACAGCCCTGATAAGCTGCGCTGGTAAGCCTGGCGAACGATGCCCCTTCCAATGGACGAGCTGTCCTGCACGCTCCCTCAAATTTGGTAATTAAAGGGACGGAAAATTAAGTTTTGCTTGTCAGGAAGTAGAAATCATTTGAGTTGCGCTAGTTTATTTGATAAACTGTTACACACTGAGAATTTGCCGCGCATCACCGCACGATGCGTCTTCGCGCAAATGCAAGCGTCACACTGCCTTGGTCCTGACGTCTCCCTGCGCCCCACTCGTGTCTGTAGTTTTTCAAAAAAAGACGCCCTTTCCCCTACCCAACCCTTGCGCCGCCCAGCCCCGACGGTTTACAAACAGGAAAAGACAGACTGAACTCCAGATAATCTTGAGCTCATAAAGAGAACGATTTCTTTTGTAGATGTATTACTGAAAAATACAACGATGACCTGCCCGATACGTCTGTCGTCGTGTGTTTCCATAACGAAGCATGGTCAGTACTATTACGAACGGTACATTCATACTGAGGCGAACTGTCCTGATCGAATACTCCAAAGAGATCAATCCTCTGGTCGACGACTTCTCCGACATGCGCAACACACTAAAAGGTTGGCGGTTTGATCAGTTTAGATTCTATGTATAATGGTTGGTCGAATAAATACACTTTCCAGCTATGATCGGATGGCGGGACAAAGAAATGTTCTGTTTCAGCTGTAGTTTAAGTGCAGTATAGTTATATGTCACACTTTATGCACGCAATTATTGAGAAGCTCATGCATTAATAGTTCCAGTTCCAAGTTGTTGGCAAGATGAAATGTAAAATGACTTAATCGCGTAAAATCGATACGTGAACTTCATAATGTGTACTTTTGAAATGTGGTCATCTGCTCCTTATGGAAGCATTTCAGCCGCTATGAATCATTTCAATTACAGAACCGCTTGCTCGATATATGTCGCAGTTTCCGAAAGTGAAGATTTTACGGATGGAGAAACGAGAAGGACTGATTCGCGCGCGGTTGCGCGGTGCGGCAATTGCAGAGGGAAAGGTGCTGACTTACCTCGATTCGCACTGCGAATGCATGGAAGGTAAGACGGTTATTCTTGCTAATCGTTTGGTGTTCATGCTTGGCAACGGGGCTTTGGGTTGTGTCACTAACCGCACCGCGAACGGCGCGCGTCATAGTAACATGCTGGTCCATAGCAGCTCAAAACATTTAATAAAAGTACTTCGACCGCTATTTGCCTCCATCCTAAAAATGTATTTTTAGGATGGATCGAACCATTATTGGATCGAATCAAGCGAAATCCGACCACGGTAGTGTGTCCTGTGATTGATGTCATCGACGACAATACCTTTCAGTACCACTACTCAAAGGTATTACTTCATCCACCGGTGTTACTGCGCCTTGTGCTGTCCAATAATTTTTAGGCATATTTCACGAAATTGGTTTTATTTCCCCCCCCGGTGGCTTCGATTGGGGTCTACAGTTCAATTGGCATCCAATTCCTGAACGGGACAGGAAGTTGCGTTCAAGGGCTATCGATCCCGTCAGGTGAGCACTCGTTTCAGGGCACAGTCCACACGGGTCGTAGGCGTGTGAATATGGACGAAAGCACCCAACCGCTGCGCTTTCATGACTGATGCTACCCTTTTGGAACAGTGAAGTGCAGCGTGCCTGAGGGTGCCATCTGTTGGGTGTCTCCACCCACACGGCCAGTGTAGACTGTGCCGCTGCTGTGCTATTCGAGTTTCGTGTGGCAGGCTCAGCCTGAATCGTTGCTGATTACGTTTTTTTTTCCTTTGCTTACAACCTAACCGCTTCAGGTCTCCGACAATGGCTGGCGGTCTTTTCTCTATCGATCGAGCATATTTTGAAAAACTCGGTACCTACGATCCGGGTTTCGATATCTGGGGAGGAGAGAATCTGGAGCTGTCATTCAAGGTACACCTAAGTTTTAGCCTGCTCTTAAAGCAAGCCCGCGATCATTCGCCATAGCACGTGGTGGATTAGGGGTTTGCATATGGATGACACGGTGATGAGCAACTCGATAGTGAAGAAAAAAAGCAGAAAAAATACATGCCAACTGCTCTGAATAGAACCCCAATTTCGATCTCCGTTTGTACGTGCCCAATGAAATCCATCTCCATTACTACGCCCTCATCCGCACAGCTGATTCTCCGACGATAAGATTTCTACGACCATACAAGTAGGCGCTTTCAAGTATTTCAACCGAACAGCTCAGTTTTTCTTGAGGCGGCCCCTGAAGGTGTATCTGGAGGCAAGAAACTTGGAAAAAGTAGGCGTCACCGAACCTATAATGCCCTATAGCTCCCTCCCATCCCTTACCTCGAAACCGATGCAAGGTTCGTCGAGGACCACATACCCTCCCGACGCCATACTTCCATTTCTACACGTGATCGCGTACCGTGCCTTCGGAGGAATATTCCGCAGCAGTTTGGTGGGTCAGAATGGGCGAAGAAGTCGCAGCCGTTAGGTTTCCTCATTGGCGCGTCCATCCTCCTGACCGTAGTAGAAGGAGGGCGCACTACTGAAAACCATCGAATGGGACATGTATGTGGGTCTCCACCCTTTTCTTTTTTCGTAAGATGTACGCGGATGTCTTTAGTTCGATGCACGTAGGCCACTGTCTCGGCTCAATGTCCTGTCTTGGTGGCTTACGTATGATACTATCGCTGCGCAATTCATGCGTCATGCCCCACAAAATCGTCACCCTCAGCTCAAATTCAGCCATTATTTCTAATTCCTAAATTATAGCACTGAAAATGTGTGTTCCTTAGATATGGATGTGTGGCGGAACACTGGAAATTGTCCCATGTTCTCATGTTGGGCATATTTTCCGAAAGCGGTCACCTTACAAATGGAGGTGAGATTTTTTTCCACATCATTTTCAAAATTTCATTGTGAAGGATTTATTCTTTTCTAGCCGAGTATTTTTTTGCCCCTTCCAAACTCGATGTCGATATAGTACCAACAGAACTTAAAGACCCTTTTCACGATGATGAGATCGGGTAGGGAGTCGCTACCATAGTACCTTCCTCGTGAGCGTGCTCTTGGTTTTCGCCGTATTAAGATGTCAATGCATCAGGTGAGGGAGCTACCATGGTCAAGAGTCTCCGCCCATGAGATCATCGCGGAATGTGGCTTGGAGAAGCTAGTTGTCTGAGCAGTCTTTCACGTTCACCTTTCAGAAGTGGAGTTAATGTACTGAAAAGGAATTCAGTTCGATTAGCCGAAGTATGGTTGGACGATTACAAGCAGTATTATTATGAACGGATCAATAATCAACTGGTATATTTGAAAAGTTCAATAAATGAAAATTTGTTGCGCTTTCTGTCCAATGGTCCTGTCCTATGCGCGAGAGTAGCGAGGACTCGAACTCGCATCTGTGTTTCCCGAGCATCACGCTGATCCGCTGCACTACAAAGATTCCATCTTGTGCGACTGTAGCTCTCACTCGATGTTCTTGCTGGAAATCGTCCTTGATATTACGTTTCAACTCATTCGGGCTGACCGCTCTTCAATAGACTTCTCCTTCATCGCTCCTAATTCAGAAGCCTAGCGCCAGTTGGCTGGCCCTTGAAAGATGGATAGAGGTCTTGGCTGACGCGGATTGGCATTCTCTCAGCCGACCGTTCTTATCACCCCATCCGCTCCACCCGGGACTGTGTCATTAGGTCCAGCTTTTCAAGCTCCTATGAAATCCGGATCGCGCGAATTAGCTACGGGAAAACAGCCCCACTTCCAGATACCCTTGTTCATTATCCGAGTTGGGAGGATGCGCAGAAATTCACTCTGCGCAGGTATTCCCCTATCTGGTTGACGCGGCTTATTGTGGTTTTCATTTCTGAGCAGGTTCCAATGCTTACTTCACTCCAAAGCGCCGTTTTCGCCGCGCCGGCGCTACTCAGATCTCCTGACCCACCCCTTTACATTCCAGTGAAAGCCAAGTAGGTGACAGCTAACGATCATTTCCATTTCAGGGTGAAATTGGCGATATTACTGAGCGTAAGAAATTACGTGAACGTCTTGGTTGCAAGTCGTTCAAATGGTACCTTGATAACATTTTCCCAGAGTTATTCATTCCTGGTGAATCGATTGCTAAAGGAGAGGTAAGTCTTCAGCTTCATCCCCAATTTCCTCGAATTTTTCCTCTCCTTTCTAGGCTCATTTCCTTTTCTCTCTCTTTGTTTCTTCGTTTTTTCTCGAACACGGCATCAGAAGGCTTCGCTCTTCGTATTTGGAGTATGCCGACCCGAAACGGAACCTTGTCTCGTAACGCTTCTCCAAATTGTGCGGGGGGAAAGACCTTCCAGGAGGCTAGCTATTTTCTCTTTTTCCAAATTATTGCTTTGTAAGCTTTTCTTTCACGCCTACTGGTGCCGTGTATTTGCACTTTCTTCTCTACTTTTCTCCTTCTTTTCTGAGTAGTAGTTGTGTTAGTGCTAGTGGTGCAGGATCGAAAGCTCCCAAGTTTTTTACACATAATGCTAAGCTTTTGTACCTAGGGTAGTTCGTGTTCAGTAATGTAGCCCTTCGACCAGGGATAGCAACAGCCACTGTTTGGTATTTCCGATTTTTGGAAAATTGATCGAAATCCGAGGAAGGCTTGATCTTTTTTTTGCAGACCGCGGTAGAGGGCGTCCTTATCCCGCTAAAACGTTTTGGCCAGATGTTGGCATACTTGCGCGTTAGGCAGCGTTCAGACTTCGCGACGGCAGCTTTGGTCGCGCGTTCGACGCGATCAATGCAGTCGAAAGCATGATGCGCATCGATCGCGTCGAATGCGCGACCGAAGCGCTGCCGTCGCGAAGTCCAAATGCTGCTTCTTCGTGCTGAGAGCCAATGACTGTGTCCCTCTCACTGCTGAGCCCTCTAAGGTGACAAGCGCGCTGATCGGTGCCAAAATCAATATTATTTTGTATAATCGTACTGAATTAAGGGCGTTGTTTGTCCCAGAGGGGCTTTTTGCACCATCGTTTTCTTTTCCTAACTTATTTCGAATTACAGGTCTCATTTTGGTGAAAGGTGTAAATTTCTGTGGTGCGGGAGAGCCACTTTGGTCACAGGTCTTCAAAGGTTTCCACGAGGTGGCCTATACAAGCTTGGCTGAGAATCAGGTGCTTCCACCAAGCCGGACTGCATCGTTACACACTCCTTAGCAGATACCGAATTCCATGGCTAGGTACAGCAGCATCAGATTGAACGCCAGTGACAACACTAGGGCAGCGGTCGCACTTTTGCTCTGGGGAGGGGCAGTCGGATTAATTTTTTTTTAGTAACTGCACTATATCCATTCTGTAACGTACCGTTGGCAACTATAACGTTTGCATAATATTTGTACCCTCCCCTGTCGACAACTTATTTCGCCGACTACTAATAACTATCGTCTCGTTCCGTCGGCCGAAGAAGCATGGAGGGCGGAGGGGGGGGGGGGGCCTCCTGCCATGCGACCATCGAATGGGCGGGGGGTGCGTCTGTACTCCCATTGACATTTCCGCATATCCCATTACCGGTCATGGCTACTGTCCTGCTGTCTATATGAACCTGAAATTCAAAGCCGTACAAGGAGAAGAGTGCTGGAAAGTTGGCTTAGCAGGGCAACATCCTTGGCTGGGGATTTTAGGTCGACCTCTATACCGAACCCCCTTTTGGGAGTGGTAGGACCCCTCCCGCCGCTTCTCTGTCCTTCCTCATCAAATCGAGCCGTCGACCGGGGGGGCGATAATAGTACATTGGAAACCAAGTACCGACCAAGCGATAGTTTGTGCGAGCGCGCCGACTCTCCGGAACCAGACGCTTTGCTTGACCAGGCGTGTGGAGAGCACGGCTGAGATGACGGTCATTCGATCTTGCCCTCCCTGCTGGCAACCAAATACGACTCACTATTGGGGGATCCAACATACCACTATCAACTCCCACTTGAGTGTGAAGTTTTCAAAATGGCGAAATCCCTGTGTAGCTTATCGTTCCAGCAGCATTAACACCGTGACTGTTCTCTTCCTGTCCTTCAATCATTCGTCCTCTTTATTAGTTCCTTCACATCCTATTTTAGTGCTAGATTAGTTCTGCTTTTACCATTCTCTTAGATTAGTTGCATGCGTTGTACAGTTTAATTTTTGAAGAGTGTTTTCTTGTAATTTTTTGGTGTTTTTGGGCGGCGTAACTGGTTGCTGTCCAACGTCGTGTAGAGAGCAATTACGCTTCAGAAGGTACACCTCTAGGGTAATCATTTTTTGAAGTGGGCGGTCAGACGATCCCGAATTTCAATGCGAATCGCTCGAATTTGTGTTGTGTTGTTACGGTAACTCGTGTCCTATGTCGATTCTAATAGCATGCGCTCGCTTAATGGCTTTATTCCGTTTTTCAGTTATAGATTACCATCTTGTTCCATGATCCAATCAGTATTACTGAGTCGGAGATGGGAAAATGCAAGGCATAGTGGAGCATAACCTAAAGAACCTGTCCTACTCCATTTGGAGAGGCTGAATCGAATTGCCCTAGAAAATTTGGGAACTATTTTCTTGCGTTACTGGTGTTTTATGCGCCTTCTCTGTCAAACTGTAAAGAGCATTTATAGAATTGCATGTCAGGGCAGATTCGGCAGCAGTGCTTCTTGTATCAGGCATCGCTGAATGTGAAAGTAGCCGTACGTGGCATAGCAGCCGAGCGCTCCCCGCTTCATTTCATTCGGATCTTCTAAAGTCTCATAGATAAGCTCGCCATTAGACGAGTCCGCGCGGCGTCGCGAAATACTAGATTTGAAGGAAAATTTCACTACATTTCGAACGAGCTGTTCTAGAGAAAATCAAACTTGTTAGCCTCTGATTACTGTGGTGTGCTGATCTGATTGTTACAATTAATATCTCACGTCCACGCCATCAAAAACGGGGCTTATGGGTTCACTACGTGAAATGAGCAGCGTGCTATGGGTAATCAACAGAGGAAAAGAAAAGAGAAAAATCTTTTGAGACGTGGCTCGGATAGGACATCATGCCGAATCGAGTTTATATGAGCATAAGACGAAGACAGGGCGTGCTCGGACGAGTTCTCACTTGATGGTATCAATTTGTAAAGAAATAAAAGGCATTCACGACTTCATATATGAGTGGGGGCAGTCACACTGATGAGCCAGAGAGTGAACTAGTGCTTCCGGGACCCTCTGAAGAGGAGCACAGCACACCCTTTTGATTCTGCTAGACAAAAGAAATTCCTTGGACGTCGCAAGCGGACGAATATCGAGAGTCGCTGCAGTAGATTTGAGAGAAGGGTATCTGTCATTGGAGGGAGGTCTGTAATTGTCGAGAGCGAGCCAAATAGAGTCGCTCGGCATGCAGCTCTAGATATATTGAGATCGTATGGAGATATATACATCATGAGATCTCTAGGTAGAATTTCACCAGCAATATGGAGCGAGCGTTATTGACGGTACACTGCTCATAATATCACCGAGCTCCGTGAAAACTTCTGCAGTGTATTTTCCTCGTGGCAAAATGTGCCACGACTTCTGGAGCAGCATCGTCCTGTTCTGTTGGAGTCCACGCGGGATAAAACGTTGAAGTTTCATCATGCATCGTCGATTTCTCGGCAAATCATATATCCTCA
The DNA here is from genome assembly GCA_036418165.1 of Cooperia oncophora. Taxonomy (NCBI): domain Eukaryota; kingdom Metazoa; phylum Nematoda; class Chromadorea; order Rhabditida; family Trichostrongylidae; genus Cooperia; species Cooperia oncophora. Next base: position 15,311 of record MU919436.1, read on the forward strand.
GCTGTAATCGTTTGTGCCAAAACTTGAAAGCTACGATATACTAAGGACCGAGGTCTCAGACATAACCAGGCCGTTACTTATAATCTTTTTTGATGCGAAAATCGCTTCTTCGGACGGGTCGTACAGGGATCCAGTTTTCGACTAACTCACAAGCTCGATTAGGAATAGTTTGTTGGTGATCCACATAGGATGCCATTCAGAACATCAGTTTTTGTATTGTTATCTGTCAGTTAACCAATCGCCAAAAGCGAATCCCCCCCCGAACCGAATTTATGACTGTTGGCGACGGCACCAACCATTTGGTATACTCGCTACGGTTATCCCTAACTAACTTCATCTGCGCAACCATTGCTCAGTTTCACTTACTTCCCATTTCCTGGAGTTTTTCGGATATATTTTGAGGGTTTTTATAACGGGCACCGTTTACTTCGGCGAACGCCCTGCCCATCGCAGGTGTGCTTCATTCATTGCGTCCGCCAACTGTTTGCCTATCGTTTCCCCAATTTCCGCTCTTCGGGATCTTCCGGAACCGAACTACGAATTTTTAAAAGTTTTGTAGCGAGCATCGCCCACCTATAGCACGCCTCGCCCATCATGGATGTGACTCCCTCATTTCATCCGCCAACTGACTGCTTATCGTTTCCCACAATTTCCGCTCTCCGGGATCTTCTAGAACCGAACTACGAATTTTTGAAAGTTTTGTAGCGGAGCAGCCGCCACCTATAGCACGCCCAGTCCATCACGGGTGTGACTCCCTCATTTCATCCGCCAACTGACTGCTTATCGTTTCCCACAATTTCCGCTCTCCGGGATCTTCTAGAACCGAACTACGAATTTTTGAACTATGTAACTCACAACTGTGCGCATGCCCCGCCCACAGTGGGCGGAGCTTAGCTCAGTTCATGTGTTCCGTACATCTTGACCCATGCCCTACCCAACCCACCCTTGACCCGCCCCTTCCAACTGGTTCTTCAGGTGATTCCGAATTTCCGGACAGACAGACAAACAGACAAACGTACAGACGTTGCCGTTTATATATAGTAGTGATTAGCGGAGGA
>MU919461.1:8541-36082 GCA_036418165.1 Cooperia oncophora
GAAACAGGAAAATTCGCGAGACAATACGCACCCCCCTCTCCTGGCGGCCATATACGACCCCCCCCTGATGGGGATTCCCCAACAACGATGTGCCTGATTCTGAAGCGGGCGGGGACCACGCGTCCTCCATTCATGCAACCATACACTGTGCTTTCGAAAAGGCTTGTTCGGACTTATAACCAGTGCTGGGAAGGACCTCCCAAGATGTAAAATGGCTTGAGAAAAATTATGGTGTTAATCACAGGGAATTTAGAAGATCATACTGTTTCAAAGGAGAAATGTATCGCCATTGGAAAGGAAGACGGTAAAGTTCTAAATTCACATAGCGACCTCAGACGACACAACTATAGCCAGTCATCAACTTCCCATTTTTTGAAACTCTAGACGCCGCGGTTGCAAATGGGTGACGTGGGAAGCAAAAGTGGATCACACAGCAGGGAGTGGGGTTATAGGAATGAAAGAACTCAACAGTGAGACTTAATGCCAGACATCTACAGTCCATGTGGGTGGATGAAAATCGGGACTAAAATATACAAAAAATTAGGCGCAGTTCAGCTTTGTGGGGGCATGGGGGCACTCAGCTAAGCTTGTACAGATCAACTTGCGAAGAACTGTAATTACTCAAAGTGGCTCATTCGAACAATTTCGCAGCTTCACAATTGTTTAAATTACAGATCACCAAAGTGAAACCTGTCAGTTAGCCCGAACTAACAAGAGGAACTAGCAAAATTGTAAAGTGCCCCTGACCTTAACAGCGCCCAAAAACACTTTCCAGTGTCTATCTTCATTAACGTGAAAAAATGGTTCTTACCAGATCTTAAACGAGATCCTGGAAAACACAGAGAATCAGACATGCGATTACTGTCGATGTAACGAAAGTTCATGTTCGTTTTCGTCTAGAACTTTATAGAGCAGATACTCCTGGGCCAAGAAGTGCAGTCACAAGGCGAGCTGTGAGACGATGATAATGAAATTATATACGGGGCGACACAACGAGACGCAACAGCCGCGTGCGCACAGCTCCTTCACACCGATCGACGATGGCACTTGGGCCAGTCCCTAATAACAATCTACTATGTTAACCTCTTCTTGCCGAAAGAACAAGGCCATGAGAACAATTTCGCCACAATCGTTGTGAGGAACGACGGCCTTCATGATTCCACGCAGCAAAGAAACATTCACCAAAAAACGGCGCCATTAAAAGCCATTTTCCAAGATGCATACACTCATGTTTTAATTTTTGCTTCCTGACCGCCGCCACACTGGCACGACTCTTCTTAAGCACAACTGAGTACCTGCAGTAGGTCAAAGTTAGCCGAAGAATAGGTAGAGTCGCACGGTCCTAATGCGGGCTTGCACCATCACAAGAAAAGTAACGGACTGGCGGCAATAAGAGAAAAGGAGGACCTTCAGTAGTACAAGCGAACTGTTGATATGAGTACAGAGGATTGAAAACGGAGCACGTTCTACTTTTGGGGAATCCCATGGGGGGAGGGGGTTGCATTTGGTCCAAGAATTTTTTCAAGGCAGTTGGCACGATAAATCCCCCAAGACGAGTAGGATTAATACGCCTGGCAGGACGGAATTCCGCGACCCTGAGCAGGCGCTGCATAATGCCTTTTCCAAGGGAGGTGCCCTTATAAGGGCCCTATCAAGCCACAACATATCGACCCAAACGCCCGCCACGCCCGCCCGCTCATAAATGGACGACCGAGGTGAAGCGACCGCGACGCTGCATGGATATATGAGTACACATATGCAGCCGTACCTTCGGTAGCGGTTATTGGCAAGATGCCTACGGGAAACTCGTCCAAAATTGATTTTCAACACATTGAGAACGGAGGCTCTTTCTTCGCAGGATTTTGACCGTTTCACTCCGTTCTTTCGCCATTTCCCCACTATATAGCGCCCTACTAGCATTTTAGGCCGAGCACCAAATCATCGTGCCAACTGCTTTAACTCTCGATCTTCCCTGATTTCACGGGCACAGTTCACATTGTTTAGGAGAATTCCATTGTGGGTGGATCGCATTTGCTCGCCGTTGGGAGAGGAGGAGGAGTGTTCAACGGCAACATTTTTGGGGAAACTGGAAACTTCCTGTGGAATTTCGAAAAAGTGGTAGGAAGCTTGGGAAAGTTGGCAAGATAGTAGGTAGGATAGGGAGGATGGGGTAGGGCGGGAAGGGGGTAGTAAGAGAGGACGTATTTGGCAGGTTGCATTTTGCGAAAATTTCCCTCAGCCACAGGGAGTGAAAACAAAACGATTTGCCTGGATGGAGGAAAAACGAACCATTCTCTCCTTTGCCTCACTTCAATAATTCCCGGATGCCCCTTCTGAAGAGAGGAATGCTGTAACAATGTCGGATCACCAGAATGCTCAGGTGAGTTTCGGTAGACCTGGTTCCAGCCAGTACTCGAAGCTGGACCTCACAGTTACTGGACTACTGGTGCTAACCATTACACCACCACGGCCGCCTGCCGTCCACTAGGCTTAACGGCTTTTTTTCCAAAGGTTGTCAGCTTTCAGAAATAAAACGTGACGGGATAAGGTGTGACAGGCAACGGCTTCAGAATTGAGAACGATAGGATGAAGAAGTAATTGATACACGTAAAAGAGCGAATCATTATGCCGAAAGGAAGTGTCCATTTTATGACCACACATTGCGATAGACGTTACCTCCATCCGCCACTATTTGCCAAACCCCAGAGCTGCGCTCTGATAATGCTGTTGATGGAACTGATAGGTGAAGTGAAGTGGTCAGTCGAAAAGCAAATAATGCAGGACAAACTGATAGATAATTGAATGAGATGCATAATCACTGCAGACTACCGACATTTGTCATGTTCGACTCACTGCCGATGGATCGGCCAATTATGACGCACGGTCAGCGACAAATACTTCATATGAAGGCCATCGTAGCACACGGCCAATACCCAGAAATAGGCCCATAAACATAGCCCCCGACATGCACGCATGGATAGCGGCTAAAAACCCAGCACATGTTTTCAGTTGTACTGGTAACCAAAATGATAGAAATTTCGGCTTTACGAGGGCCTTCAAAAGTATTCTCGGTATTCAGGTCGTTCCAATAGGTAATAACATTCCCTGAGTATAAATACAAAATTTCATTTAGTTATCATCAAAGCTATTCTAAATATCCTTGGTGAAAGAAGACCAGAATGACTGATGCGACAATGTGAGAAAATGATTAGTAATTAAAAAATTGAGAAAAATGAAAAGAAAATTGAGAAGACAGTCACTGATTACTTCTTGCTCCCCAACCTAAGAAACGATCTCTGCGGAAAGCGTTTTTTTTTGAAAAATGAGAGCTAAAGGCGGCAATTGACGCACATTCTGAGGACAATGAGGAAAAATATTTTCAGAGGGTATTAAAAGTTAGTTTCCCGAGCAAACAAGTGTATTGAGGTTATGGGGACTACATTGGAAAAATAAGTATTATCCAGAATTTTCGGCTTTTTCCTTCATACCTATACCGAGAATACATTGAACACCCCTCGTATTACGACCACAAAAGCATTTTTTTTCGCTGGGGTGCCGTCCATAGAGGTTATTCAATGCTTTGATCATGAATATGATATTTACCATATTTTTAACGCTTGCGCGTGCCATCACCTTTTCCATCAGAATCCTACTTGATATCATGATCACGAATATGACATTTATTCTCGGCACCGGCGCTAATGTAGGGCACACTGATCATCAGCGCTCCGCTAAGGTTGATCCTGGCCAGAAGCAATCGCTGCGCTTCTGGAGGCTCAGCCTTAGCGTCTGAGACCTACTTACACTGACTCATCTTTCTCGTTCAACTGCTTATTATTCTGTGTCCTATACATACTTATTCTGTCTGTCCCTAACTCACTGAGGAGCCTCGAGGACAGACGGAATGAAGTGGTTCGTCTGGTTTGAGGCGAAACAAACCACTTCCTATCTTACAATAACTCCTTTTTTCTTGTAATTAGCAGAGTACCAAACTGCGCTAGTGTCAAAAAATGAATGTCACTCTGATCAAAGTATAACTCACCCTATTATACATGTTCTCATCGATTTTAGCGAGAAAGGTGAAACGGCGCCAGCGACAAAAACGAACGTCAATTCCTGACCAGAAACTAATCCCCGTGTACAAATTTTCATTGTTTTACTAAGAAGGTGTAAGGTGGTTGCGCCAATTATGGGCCTAGTGACGCCAAATGCTGTCAGCTTCAAGTGAGGGTCATATTCGTGACCAGGGCTTCGAATAACACTTGGAGCTGTTCCAGCGAAAAAATTTCAACATCTTCGATTTGCAATAGTGGAGTAGTGCCGAAGTTTTGAAGCCAGTGAGAGCGCTGTTCCAGCACAACTTCATGTACAGTTCCCAAAAGCCTACGAATGAAAGGGCTTGGGTAGGATTCCTGGGCGAAAGGTCAAAATTCGCAAGAACAGCAGACTCTCATAGCTCTGAACGAATGTCTGACAAGCCAATGCACGAAGGGAAAAGGAAGTAGTCAGGAAATGGCTGTCCATAAAAGATACGGCACGTACCCCGACTGGATTCGCAGTTTCTCAGTAATAGAGCCAAAAAAGGTAATGGGCGTAGAGTAAAGCTTCCAAAACGATAGAAAGTATCCATAAAATACTTGAGAGGTAGGTGAAGTAGTCTAACTGGTTCTTGGCTCTCATTTCGTTCCAAGAAAGTGTAAAATATTGGCGCAACGATAGCAAAAAAAGACGCCTGGAACCTGTTTCACGTTCAAATAACCTTTTGAAGGGTAAACAGGTCCACATACACAGGAGAAAAAATAGCAGCCGTAATCAGGATCGGCTTCATTTGCCTATCAATAGCTATCAGACCTTGCAAGAGCAGACGGTACCAGTTAGTAAAAAATTTTGATTGGAAAACAATGAAGGCGAGCATGGAAATGCTCGGAATATATCAATGTATGCAATATAGCGCGCTGCGATAGAATGAGAAGTCGCCATTGTTATAATCCCGATATCAAGATGAAAGGGGGACGACGCGGAACCGTGGATGGGCGAGATGGGAATCATAGGAGAGAAGAACGAAAACGATAGGAAGGCTGAATAAATAGAATCAAATTCAGGCCGCTAAATGATGGCAGGGCTGATGAGACAACCTAAAAGCAAGCCGAGAAACGCAAAAAAAGAAAATGAAATGAAACCTGCAAAACCTGCATTGAGCGAGCAAACGCATGAAGAGGAAGGTACTAGGCAAGCGGAAAACTTACGGGGCGTATTCAGCGAAAGATCGAAAATCAGCATTAAAACGACCGAAAAAACTAGTAAGTAGTATAGTGCATGCAGTGATGATAAACTCTCAAGTAGGAACCAAATTTTCTTTTTTAAACCCTCTTTTTCTTGGTTTCTTGGAGGTCGTAAGAGAGCTATACGGTAACCGAGGACATACTTCTCGCTGCTTTTCCTTTTTTTTCTTCCATTTGATTCATAACCCAACGGGCTACTTTCGCACAGTAGAAATGTATTCTAGAGAGCTTGAAGACAGCTCTCGCACTCAAGCAGTTCGCGTAGGCGTCCTACTTTGTATAAGAGTGTATAGACTACCTTCATTCTCCAAGTTGCCACTTCCAGTATAGCACAGTAAATTATTAAGACGCTGCGGCCCCCATGAGCGGCAGTCCCGACGCCACCTTAGTTGTTCCGCGCACACCTCAAAGGCTATTATGTCACAAATTCAGTATTTAAACATTGTTTCTCGTATTTTTTCACTGTTAGATGTTATTAGTACTCGATGACGTCAAGGAACTATTAATGAGCCAAAAGCGGCAGTATATAGCTTTACTGGCGTAAAACGAACAGGTCCGGAAAGACGGGGGGGGGGGCAGAAGGGGACAGAGGGCCCTTAGGGTCTTCTCCATGATTTCTTGCTTTTTTTTCTCTTCCCCGAAGTCATTTAGCGAACAGGCTTTGTAAGTGAACGCCACTATCCACAATATGCAACCGTGAGGTTTGTCTTTAGAATTTTTTTCTTTATCTTTTCCTTCTCTTCTAAACGTAGTCGAATGGTGTCACAAGTGCTATAAGGGTGGTTGTCAATATTTCAGTTCGAGCTCGAAAAAGATTAACCATTGCAGTGCTCGCCGCGAAGGCATTCAGAAAAGAGAAACAATAGGCGTCAACGAGAAAGCAATTTTGAATCGATTAATCACGCCGCTTTTCTTGCTTCTGCTTTTTGGTTGCACGCATAAGACTCAAAAAATACCCTCTACATTTGTCGTGAGAAGATTTTCAACGGTTGAATACTAAGCAATTAGCAATTTTCTTAGAGCCGAAAATTTCTACCTTACTCCAAGAATAACCAAACCCTTCTTCCGGCTGCAGCTAAATTTCTAGTGGAACATAGACTGGAGATAAAAGCAGCGTTCATAACTTCAACTGCTGCCATTTCAATTGGCCGCTGGAGAAAAGTCGCCAGCGCAATAAAAGCCTAATGCGTGAGAACGTCTCCTGCGAGCCATCTCCAAGAGAGTAATTAGGACTTCCATCTCGTAGTCAACTGGAAAAACTCGCCGGGGTAGTCAGGTCAAGGAATGGGCTTAGGAGAGCAGAAAAAGCAAATTGGTCTCGGCTCGTGGGCGCAACAATCGTCATGGACAAAGAGTCTTTTAGCATAAAGGAGCACTTTCTCCCTGAAAAGCGCAGTATTGCGGATTGAAAATCTCATGGGAGAAAACGAAAAGGAAGTGGAACGCATCTTTTCTTTTTTGTTATTTGATGTTTCCAGTCGCAATTCGTAACGTGAAACCCATTACAAAAGTATCACAGGAATGACGGGTTATGGCGAAAAAGTCTTATCTGCCATGGAATTCGAACTCGCAGCTCACACCTTCCGCACGAGTACGCTATCCACTACACCCGCTCCTTACGCTCGCACTGAGTTACAGTTCCCATCCCTGAAACGGAGTAGGCGTGGCATACGAACGCTACATAGGAAGGGTTACTCGTGAAATATTCCACTTTGAGACAACTGTCATCTTGTTCAGTGTTGAGCAGAGACATGAACACAATTGCGCCAAATGAAAATATCTCATCAAAAGCGCAGCCACCGCCACACTTAGTGAAGCACGCAGCCATGCCTACCACATTTCAAGGATTACGAGTGTACGGTGAGGAAAGTTCATACGTTCAGCAGATATTCAAATTCGGTCCCTGCTTTCCGAAAAATTTGCTCACGCTTCCGTTTTGAAGCTTAGGTGCTGCTCATCACTTCCCACCTTTGGTGGTCATCTGATATCGAGCGCAGTGGTCGTCCTGTATATTTAAAGTGAACTGTAAAAAAAAAGCAGGAAACCAGTGTACTATCAATCCGCTCAGTCCAAGCAAAAAAGGCCCCTAAAAACGTTTCTCACCGAGTTCCTCTATAAAAACTGAAAAATTCTCATCACATCTTTCAATCATACACATTTATATTTATTTCCTTCAACCTAAAAAGTATGAAGGATAAAGCCTTCGCCTATAACCAATCCCTTTTTTGGGGCGTGGCATAAAGCCTTTGCCTTTAGCCAATCCCTTTTTTGGGGCGTGGCTCAATTGTACTTCCATTCATTATCGTAGTGCGACACAGAATGCGATGTGGCCTTTACGGTAGCATGCGGTGCCAACCGATGTATAAGTAGTTGTCCCTATCCTCCCGAATGAATCCAGTACCGATTTACCGTCCCTGTAGGGTAGGAGGCTTGGTTGGCCTGAGCGGGACCAGACCCGAGATTCGACCCAAACCGCGCGCGCGGTAAGCCTGCAATTTACCACTACATCACCTTCCCCTCGAATTAAATTCGCACACGTAATCAAGAAAAAAAAATCGATTTTTAAACCTCAGCAATTTAGATTCAGAGCGAAGTTATTTATCAAGGCTAAGTTGAAAAAGCTAATGGTGTCTGTGATTTATCGGTGAAGATCAACCGGTCGTAAACGTTTTTCCCCTAGAAGAAAAAAACGATATTATTTGAAGGACCTAGCAGGAATGAAGCATTCATGGGCTTCATCAAGGAATATAAGGGGTTCGCCCAAGTCTAGGGACCAAACGAAACATTCGTGTTTTGTACACGCAAGTCCATTTCGTCTTTTCTATATATTTTGGTGGGATCATACTGTTGTGAGCACTGTAAGAAAAGCATTAAAAATGTGCGGGGAAAGAAAAAAAAGACGAGGGTAAGGAAGTCCACATGACTCTCCGAAAAAAGAAGTGGAAGTAAAACAGGATGATGAGCAATAAAAAAAGTTCTTTAACGGTGATGTGGAAGCACAGAACCTGACCTACTAGTAAGATGAAGACTAGACATTTAGAAATCGTTACAGAAAAGGAGATTTCGAAAAACTCAAAGAAAAAAAAGAAGGGAAAAACTCCCTGGAGAGCTCATGGGCAACCGCTAGAGACAATACGAAAAGCAATACGACTGCTAGTAAGACACAGATCAAGAGCAGACAAAGAACAGGTGGCCAATGATAAATGGGAACACTATAAAAAACTAATGTATTGCTACACGTCGTCCTCCACCACGGGCCTTCTCATGGAAAATGTCGCTTTCACGACATCTATTGATTTCTGTTCCACTGAGATCAAACTCTGCACAGGGCAAAAATCAATTCGCACCACATCCTACTACCCAAAACGACAGTCTACTGCCCGAATATTCGAGTGGAATTCCAACACGTGGGGTTGCTCTTTATATGGGCTCATCTGATACCTTCGCAGCAAGGAAATGTACACCATTAGTTTACAAAGACTGAGCCGCGTTCAGTGTAATAATGACTGAAAATGGTGGTCATCTTCCCAACTGAATGCCCACCCCAATCATGGACCTTGTCGCCCTCTCATTAGTGAATCAAGTGAAACAGGAAGGGCACGACTCAGGGATCGGTGATAATTTTCGCTAATCATACACCTCCCTCCCGTCCCATCCCAAGTTTGCTCATCCGGTACGACCCCCTCAACAAGCGAGCCGATCTTACAGAACTTTTCAAAAAATTCCTGTCGAACAGGAGTTTTTTGATTTTTGAAAAGTCCTAAGATCGGCTCGGTTTGGGGGAGGGGGAGGGGTAGGGGGTAGACACGAAAACTATGGGGAAATAGTAGTTTTGAGGTGCCGCCGACTAAGGATATACGTAAAGCGAGTGAAACGGGAAAAGATCAACAGTCAGAAAAATAGTCACCCATCCCAATTACGACCCCCCCCCCCCTCCAGCGACTGAGCACGAATCCCCTGAGTATCCGCAATGTAAAACGTGCCCTGACCGACAAATTAGCACTCAAGTCAACCAATTCCAACCCTCACTTAGGACACAGAAAGACAGAACGCGAATTTTCTCAAAGGCACTGGACACGATCGCTGTAGGCGGACGGTTGGTACTAACGTCACTGGTAGCAGTATTAAGAGGGGCGTGGTCAAACGCCCTCTTGCGACTCTTCCACCAATAACGTTAGCAGCAACCGCCCGCTTCAGCAATCGTGCCCAATACCTTTGATGAATGCGGTAGAACGCGAATGGCGTTACGACGGCGTGACATATCCCTCGAATGGAACTGTATCGTTTTCCCGTTTTAATGCCTTTTCTCAGATGATATTCAGAATTTTAGAAGCTACTAAAGCATATTTATGCAAAAGAAAAAAAGGAAAACTTCATCGCAACGACAAAGAAATGGTATTTGGCTACTCCACTAACCCCGTTCTTTCTTCCACTTTGTTAGGGTAGAACAGGAACGGAGCACTGCGTAACCGATCAAAGATAGAATCTTTACGGTTCACACATTCACCTGTTTCTGATGAAACCCTTCGCCATCTGCCTTTCCCTCTCAAAATGTTTGCCATACCGTGTTCAGCATCCTCTTAAGTGCATAGAAATTGGATCAAATTCCCTGAATCTTTCTTAACAACTCAGATTGAATACTTAATCAACAGGCTGACTGCACCGCACAAGTTCGGAAGATCTCATGAATGATCTTCATCGGCTCTCTCTTTGCGAAAACCGCCAAATCTGCGTTTCGGGCGGTATCAAGATAGGAGCGAAAGTGATTTAGGTGTGTATTGTTGGTCGTTTCGATGGTTCAGCCGATCCATAAGACTCGTCAGCAAAGCAATTCCAGGATCTAGAAAATCTATACCTTGGCCAGCTTTCTACGCCCATAATTTCATGCTTGCACTTTGTAGGCATTTCCAACTGCGGTATTCCAGTCTAATTACTATCATCATATACGCTAACGACTGGTTAGAAGACAACCAAAGTCGTCATACTTGTGCTGTTCTCTCCAAATTCCATGGGAAACGAACTGGTCATAATTTTTAGTTGCGTAGGAAAGAAAACATGAGAATCAAGAAGAGCATTCAAAAGAAAGGTGAGGAACGTAATACAATCCAAGTGAAACATCAGACGCGAGAACGCGTCGAAATCACTGACATCAGAAACACAACACATGTCATTCGGATGTAATGCTCTTCACAACATCGCAACGCCATTTGTCGACAACTACTTCTCGAAGGGATCGGCGACCAAATTGCAGATTTACAATCTCTCAGACCTTTCCCACAAAAAAAAACGAAACATTGCAAAAGACCACATTCCAGTCATGAAATGTGGCTTCATTTCATCACTGGAATGTGGTCTGTGCACGAGCTCGAAGCCACATTCCGCAGTTACAATTTGGGATCCAAATATACAGGGGGAGGGGTTGCGCCAAAAAAAGTCACTTCGACCGAGTCACATATCAGCAAAGTTTTCGCTGCCCAGTGGATACGAGTACCAGGGCGGAAGATACCCAAGATGTTCCTCGATAAGCAGGAGCTGGCTCTCGCCCATCACCTTCATGTACACCAAAATATGAAGTCATCTCCAGTCGCAGCCTGACTGGAGAAGACCTTTGGAATTCATGTCACCTCCAAACAGCTGCGAAACTTCTAGTATGGAGTCACCCATGGATAGCTACCTGGAGACCAGTACTCTCGATCTGGATGACCTCCAACATCGAGCAGCTCCGACAACGTCGCCACGGACATCATCTTCACCACAGTCGCCAAGGCGCGGGTTGATGGTATGGACCGGACGTACCTGGAATGGAAAGACCAATATTTTCTTCGTGGACCCCGGACTGAAGGTGAGCGCTGGCGGTTACATCGAGCAACTCGTGAAGAATATCCTCCTCACATGTCGTCGCCCGTACCTTCTTGGAAACTTTGTACTGCTACAGCATTGGGTGCCACCACATGAAATCGAAGGGCGTTGGAGAAACTCTCGCCTACTTGGAATGGAAGGGGGCTGAGTACCTAAAGAAGATGGAATATCCAAGTAGGTCACCTGACCTGAATCCCCTCAATTACCCGGTTCGGGCGGAGTTCAATAGGGTGGTCGGAGAAATCGACTATCTCGCTGATCTCAGGCACCACATCGCGGTCGCGTGCCAGAATCTCTCGATGGCGCTCGTCCAGAAGGCTGTGGCGGAGTGTCATGATAGTATTTAATATGCTCTTCAATATGGTGGTAAAAATGTCCGATCAGAATTTAATATTATAACGCCTCGAAAGTCAATGAAGGAAAGTGACTTTTTTTGCCCCCCCCCTGTAAAAGGATGTCGTGGTACTATTCAACTACCTCAAGAACTCGGGAACATTTTGTGCTGAAACTGCCCATAGGAGGTTATTCGATGCCCTGATCGAGTAAGACATTCGATTGCGACGCTGGCGCCATTTGAGGCCACTAGGCGCCAATTTGGCGTCAAACTTTGTCCACTAAAATCTTTCATTGAGGTTGTTTGACGCTCTGCTTACGAATATAGCTTTCATTTTTCGATTTTGCGCTCTGCTGAGACTTTGCCTGACAAAGAAGTGATTCCCTCCGGGCCAGGCTCAGCCTTAGAAGGATAATCGTAGTACCCTACATCAGCGCCGTAGCCAAGAATGCATGTAAGGGTCGCAATCAGGATCTCAAATAACCCCCGTTACAACTGCCATGAATTTTGGTAATGGTGAGTAATTGGGCGCCAGCACGAGTGGCGCGGGCGCCAGGGCGATACTCATGTTTGGGAGGTCAAACAACTCACGAGGATAACTTTTAAGTGAACTCTGTGTTTTAGGGCATTTTGACGCCGGCGATTGGCAGCTTCAGGCCAAGCGGGTGCGATATTCTTATTGCGCATATTGAACTAACGCTGGAAGCAAATTTTCAGCCAAATCTCGCTGGAAAAAAATCGGTAAGAAACTGGCCTCATTTCGGAAAATTGGGCTAGTAATAGTGGAATAGTGCTGATTTCATGATTCTTTCACGACTTTTTGCATCCTTGCGGCTAGAGCCATGTACAATAACCCCTGCACAGTAGACCTCATCGTAGGCCCCGCCCCAGGCTGCCACGCCCCCTGTTTGTCATGAACACAATTCATATTCACATAAACACATTATATCCCATACGATACACGCTAAATTGTTTATCAGCAATTAAAAAAGCAGACTAAAACGCATAGAATAAGCCCCCCCCCCAATATCAGGTCAGCACTCAAAGAAGCGAAACAGTGCTCAGCTAAGAAGAGACCAGAAACAAATACATATGAAGGAACAGGAAGACGAGCGGGACGACAGACCCAGTCCCCTGTAGATCTGAAAGGCTTCCGCATAAAAATGAAGACAGAGCGCCTATGTGTATGCGACTACTGCTATATTTTAGATTCATGGGGGGAGGGATGAGTGGTGTCCCTCCGGGCAAGAAAGCTGCGAAAGCTGAACGATCTCTCAAATCGCCAAATCGCGGACCGAAGTATTACAAGGAAGGGATTGTAGGAAGCAGATAACTTTGAACTGGTCCTAAACTATGTAAACGCTCTTACCTTGCCCCAACAGAGCTAACGATTGAAGTTCCTTCGCTGTTTGACACGCTAAAACAGCATACGGAAGACAGAGGCAGACCTGTAGCTCTTCCCTAAAGATGAAAAAGTCAAGAAAAAAAGATCGCTCATTAGATAACAGAACAAAAGAGAATTCGGCGCGATTCGGCTTGTTGAGGACACCAAATTTCAGCGAAGCTTGTACAGGCCTGTTTGAGAAAATTTACAAAGTAAACCGTCGCGACCGGAGTGCACTTGCAACATTTTGCAGTTCCACAAGAATTAACATGTTCCACCCAAAATGAGATTTCTTAGTTGGCATGAACTTACAAAAGGAACTAACGAAAGTGCAAAATGCTCCTCCCTCTCCCCCCCCCCCCCCCCCGAGGGTCGCCGAACTTCGCCGAAGTTTGCGCTACAACTACAAACAAAGCAATTGGCGGATCAAAGCTACTTACGGGTGTAGACAGTAGTGCTCAATTAGTAGTGGTAATGAACGAAACGAGTAAGGGCTACTCTCTAACCGAATCTGAAACCGCATTATTGTAGAATGGAAGAGCTGAGAATCTCCGGTGAAAGTAATTAACATACAACGCTTCCTCTGGTGCCATACTGCACAATGTAATGATCGATTAATGTTTCGTGCTCATTTGACAGTCTCACTGATATGGCCATGCAACCTGGTCTCGAAGACGCCCGGACGATGAAATTCTGGAGACAAATGAACTTCTAGCTAGGGCCACTGAAGAGGGCCAAATTACAGCTTCTCCACTTACGCCTGGTTCCATCTGCCTCAACAGATGAGTTGCAGCCGGACGACCAAGATGTTGCAAGTACCTTAATGTAAATTTTTGGCTGAAAATTCGAACGTTGCTGTCAGCAGCTTTCAGCTTCCTGGCGGGTGCCTTCATAGTTTACGATCAGTAGCCGAATCTTCGCAAATTGAGCGAGCGACTAACCGCCAGGTATGGAGGTCCCTACTACAGTAAGCAAAGGACATAATAGCTGATTCGAAACAACATACCATATTGGATGACTGCGCACTATTCTCTCCAGGAGTGTTACTTTTCTGTCAGGATGAGATGGTGTTTTTGACGGCGACGGCTGCATGGTGAGAATACCAGCATAATGAGTGATCGATGGCGGCTTCGGGCGCTGAAAGTTACCATTACGGCTCTTCACCTTCATACGACTACTGTCTGGCAGTTCCCTCGCAAACCCTTCATTATTCTATGATTCAAAAGCCCACTACCCACAGTTGCTGAATGAGAGTCCATATTTACCCCAATCCGTAGCCTCCACCCGACTTCTCAGACGGATTATCCTGGGCTCCTCTCTACTCCGCGCGACACAGGATAATCCCATTGCACTTTCTACACCGTAATATATCCCCACTGAACCCATTGTCACTACAGTGCTCAGCCACATAAAATTGCGTGCAAGTGGTATTTAATTCAACATCAACCGGTTTCCTTATCCATCTCCATTTGTACCTTTTTCACTTCAAATTCACCACCTTTCAAACCAAATTCACCACTTTTCAAACCAAATTCACCACTTTTCAAACCAAATTCACCACTTTTCAAATCAAATTCACCACTCTTTTTAGACCGGGCAGTTCACCAACCAGATCACGCCAGACACCTTTGCGAACCCTGCCCCGACATCTACTTGTCAGCCGAACACAGAATTTCAACATATGGCCGACTCCGCCCATTCTTTAAAGGGTTTGTTGCGAACTTCAGAATTTCATAACTTTTTCAACTTTCTATTTTCACATCCACTCGTTGCACTACAAAGATAAGAGCCGCGCACTCATGCACCGGTAATTCAGGCTCCGTCCCTTGGCCACGCCTACCTGATTTTTGCGGAATTTCGGAATTTTTCAAAATTTTTTGCATGTTTGGACTGCTCCACGAAGCCCCGCCCACTGTGAGAGGCTCCGCCCACTTTGAAGAAGCCCCGCCCACTTTTCAAAAATGGTGCAGATCGGCAGTATAGAGCCTTGGCTTGCATGCTAGGGTCTCGTCCGTCACTCGGAACAAACTTTGCCTGATTAATTTGTTCCGAGTGACGGACGAGACCCTAGCATGCAAGCCAAGGCTCTATACTGCCGATTGCACCATTTTTGAAAAGTGGGCGGAGCCTCTCACAGTGGGCGGGGCTTCATGGAGCAGTCCAAAAATGCAAAAATTTTGAAAAAATATCAAAATTCCGCAAAAAGCAAGTGGGCGTGGCCAAGGGACGGAGCTGAATTGCCGGTGCATGAATGCGCGGTTACGAGTATCTTCGTTGTGCAAAGAGTGGATGTGAAATTAAAAAGTTGAAAAAGTTATGAAATTTCGAAGTTCGCAACAAACCCTTTGAAGAATGGGCGGAGTCGCCATGTGTCGATGTGTTGAAAATCTATGTCCGCGCTGACAAGTAGGCGTGACCGTCGGGGAGGGGCTCGCGGTGTCTGGCGTGATCTGGTTGGCGAACTGCCCGGTCTAAAAAGAGTGGTGAATTTGATCTGAAAAGTGGTGAATCTAGAGTGAAAATGTAAGAGTAAGAGTAAGAGAAAAGAGTTATCGATCTGATGGTACGAACGTATAGCGACACTACGTAAAGAAAGAATCAAAAGAATGGAACGTTACAAGTACTCCAACATGGAGACAAACTATACGCCGTCTTCCGCGGATCTTCGTTCCTTGAAATGTGCGATGTAAATGGTCCGCAGTTGAAGTAGCGTACCACTTTCTCCGCTCAAAGGGGGTGAAGCCAGAGGGTTGTGAAACAGTGAGCAGGGTTGTCTTCCTTCTCCACAAGCGCTACTACACTACTAGTCACACGCCCTACATCTTCATAATAGCGCTGGCGGAGTATGGAGACGGCACTCCAGTATCAGTACCCTATGGCCCCCGTTTCCAAGCAAATCTGAGCCACTACCCTTGTTACCTCACACATGGCATGGTATGCTATCGAGTGTGGGAGTGCAGTGTCTTAGATGACAAGAAAATCAATGCCTAAAAAACAATATTAACAATAACGGTACGTACCTCCTCACAAGATTCCGCCAATTCTTGAACAATTGGACTGTTCGAGTACTCCAGAGGAACTACCCATTCCGGGCCCTTGCGCATCATGGTTTTGGCCATGGTGTTGGTGGGTACCCCTGTGTCGAAACTTGCAGAAGCGTAAGCTGAAAATGTTAGGGATTCTGGAAGCGAGCGCGATCGAATAATTAGATAAATACCCAAACAAAACATGTATTAACTGGCTGAATTCTGTTAACTCTCAATATTAAAGGTTGGGAGTTCAGAGGGATAAAATCTGACAGGTTTGCTCAGGGTGACTGGAATTTTTCTTCCTTAGTGAGGCGGTGGCGCTCTAATAGCAAGTGGCACGCTTACCCTGCTCGCGCTCCCAGGTCAGATTGGCTCTCGCTCAGGATAACCAAGCCCTTTACCCTCCGGGGACGGTCAATTGTACCAGAACCGTCTGCGTGAATGACAACACTTATTTGTACTTTGACTGGTCCGCGCAGTTCATTGTATAGGCTCTACTGCATTCAATAAGCCACCACGATTCGAATGGAAGTTGAATGCGTGCCGCGTCAAAAGGAACTGGTCACCAGCGAAAAATTCACCCTTTATCCTGAAAAAATATTCAGTGCCGCTGCCAATTATACAGCGGGGGGGGAGGGGGCAAAAAAAGTCACTTTTCTTCATTGACTTTCGAGGCGCTATAAGTTACACTTTATTAAATTCTGATCGGACATTTCTACCACCATATTAAAGAGCATATTAAATACTATCATGACACTCCGCCACAGCCTTCTGGACGAGCGCCATCGACTGCAAGTGGTGAGATCAGCGAAATATCGACTTCTCGTAGACCTATTGAAGGGATTCAGGTCAGGTGACCTACTTGGATATTCCATCTTCTTTAGGTACTCAGCCCCCTTCCATTCCAAGTAGGCGAGAGTTTCTCCAACGCCCTTCGATTCCATGTGGTGGCACCCAATGCTGTAGCAGTACAAAGTTTCCAAGAAGGTACGGGCGACGACATGTGAGGAGGATATTCTTCACGAGTTGCTCGATGTAACCGCCAGCGCTCACCTTCAGTCCGGGGTCCACGAAGAAAATATTGGTCCATACCATCAACCCGCGCCTTGGCGACTGCGGTGAAGATGATGTCCTAGACCGTGGCGACGTTGTCGGAGCTGCTCGATGTTGGAGGTCATCCAGATCGAGAGTACTGGTCTCCAGGTAGCTATCCATGGGTGACTCCATACTAGAAGTTTCGCAGCTGTTTGGAGGTGACGTGAATTCCAAAGGCCTTCTCCAGTCAGGCTGCGATTGGAGATGACTTCATATTTTGGTGTACATGAAGGTGATGGGCGAGAGCCAGCTCCTGCTTATAGAGGAACATCTTGGGTATCTTCCGCCCTGGTACTCGTATCCACGTCCTCTGTCTGGGCTGCGAAAACTTTGCTGATATGTGACTCGGTCAAAGTGACTTTTTTTGCCCCCCCCCCTCTGTTCATTGCTGTTGACGATGGGGAATGATTTGTGCCTTCAGGGAAGAATTCACCCTCCTAAAAAAACCATGAAAATTGAAAGAAATTATGATGAACAAGTTTTTAAAGCAGTGCAGATCACAGCAGTAAAACCCACAACGCGAGGAGGAAGGAGAGGGGGTGGCATTTTGGGAGTAGATTACACTATCGCGCATTACATACTCCACTTCACGGATTTAAGGTTGTCAGATCAGAGAAGAAAATGGGTGGAGAAGGGAAAGATGAGGGAGGCAACGGCAATGATTACAACCTCTCTTGTGGTGTTCCCTTCTTCTAACACAAAGTGGTTCTGAACTGAGTGTACTAATGCCTTTATTACGCAGAATAATGCCTGCACTATTCGATTATAAGCGCAGAAGCCCAGGATGATACGAAAAAGATCAGTCGTATAATGAACGCCGAAAAACAGCAGACACATGGGAAATCACGCCACGAGGTCCGTGGCGCCTGGGAAAGTTATTAATCATCACGGAAAAAATTTCTACGATCAGCGATACACTCAAAGCTTTAGCACTAAACGTTGTGCTGGTGAACCGGAAGAGGCATGAAACTAATGAAAACGATGAAAAGTGTGGAACGGTAAAGGTAAGGTCTCTAGTGGCTCAATGCTGAGAAATATTGTAAACATGTGGTTAGCAAGGTTGAACGAATGGTGAGAAAACCACACTGTAGGACTCGTTCATGGATTCGTTAGGAAAAAGCTAGATTGCTGATATTTTTATGCTCAACTTCCTCAAGAGCCAGTTTTTCCGCTTGAAAAGGATTCTCAGTGAGGGAGAAGTGAGAAGGTTCGAGAGAAAGCTGCCACATGAGGGGGAAGGAAACCACCATTTCACAGTTGATACTGCTGATGAGAACGTTTTGGGTTTGAGGTCAGCCCACCCCTAGACATTCCACCGCGAGGGGAGAAAGAAAATGACCTCAACACGATGACGACCACATGTCAACGCTGGGAGAATCGCGAAATTACGTGCCACATATTTATTCCATAACCATTAAATTACTGAAGCACCGGAGAACTCACGAGGAGGAAGTCTCCACAGAAAATATTGAGACAATATTTCCATGCCAATACGAAAAAAGACGTAGAAAGAGAGTGTATCCCCGCAAAATGCCCGCGATGTGAACGATATTTCAAAGCATTGTATAGACAGACGTCTGGCAATCGATAAATACAATTTGAGGACGTCTTCATTCTGTCAAATATAACGCACAGCAAACTTTATCACAAAACTGAAGACAAAACCCGCGATTGCATGTTGTGGGTAAAGCGTTCATTTAAAAATCTGTAGGCCACAAACTGACAGGCGAGGGAAAATTTGAAAAATCATGGGGGAAACAATGAATGAGGGTCTCTGGCATAACTGTACGAGTTCACCGGACCTGCTCTTCTTATACCAGCAAAGCAATACCCTGTCGCCTTTGGCTCACTAAACATTTCTTTGCCATCTAATAATAGAGAAAAAAACGAAAAACATGGCGTAGTGACTAAACTTGTGACAGAAAATAGCCTGTGAGTTTTCGTGGGCGGGGAAACTAGGAGGAGGCGTCAAAACTGTCACTTATGAGTGCCGCAGCGCCTTCTTTACTTCTTGTGAAGCCGTGAAAAGGGAAAATCACAGAGACTGAAAGATGGACTACTTGTGCAAGAGGAAGCTTGCAAGCTACTCGAGCGCGAGTTCCGGCTTTAATGTTGAAGAAGAATAAAATTGAAAGAGAATACGAAAAATACCTGCGCTCAAATCCGTTTCAGACGATGTTATGTCTTCCACCTGTACACTAATAGACTCAAGGTCACCTTCGCTTCCACTTTCGCAGCTTCGCCTGCAATTAAAAATTCCAGCAAAAGCAAAAATTCCTGATCAGAATTTTTCATGATCTGGATAGAGAATATTGCTCTGAAAGTCGCAACCCAACCAACTAGCTGCTACCAAGTTTTATCAGCTGGCATTCCTTTTGTTCCTTAAAAAGCACCCGAATCTGTGGCATGCACAATAAAAGTACGCTTGCTACATAATAAGAGACTTCTTGGAAACACCTCAGGATTGATCAGTAAGGCTGAGAAGCTTCCGCAACTTCTACTAGGTAGACTAACAAGTGAAGTGCAGACAGGTTTTCTTCCTCATTAAGTGGATTCCCTAGCCTCTCAAGAGATCTTGTTAGACTGCTAAAGATGAAATTAGCCAGCCTAGAGAGCTGCTAGTTACACTGCTAAGGAAGAAATTAGTGAGTCTGGAGGACTGCTAACATTTTTAGTTACTGTGGAAGAAAGGTTCCTAGTAAATATTGAAAGTATGAGTTGGTACACTAAAGTTTTCAACGGGAGGTTTGAAGAGTCGAGTGAAACCAGAATGGAGAACTAGTCGGTCATAGTACGCAAAACGAAAAAGGCGACGATGGAGCGCCTCCTTTGACAATAGCTCTGCGCCGAACTCACGCCGAACCTAATTGAGGTCCAAAAAACAAAATTCGCGCCGATCTTTCCAATCAATCACAGGCGTCTCATGGTCAGCGAGCACAAAATCAGTTTGAAAGGATATCCGAAAAAATTACCAAGTAGGAGGACCATACACTAGGCACTCTCGAAATCACATTGAACATAGACACGAACGTTTAGATTATCTATCGATCAGCTCCTTGGCACAAATAATTCTGAGAAACAAAGGTAAGAAGGTAGTGAAATGAAGAATAAAATAAAAAGGCCTGGAGAAAATTGCTATTGCACGAGTTATTTCCAATGTTGCTGTCATTCTTTCCATCAATACAATAGCTATTTCCTATCCAGAGTGGCGATTTCGCCAAATCTACAGCGACCGCCTAGGCCTTTCCCCTCGTGGCGCGATTTATTTGCACAGACATCCTCGCCAAAAATAACCCCGCCACTTTGTTGGCTCACCAGGGGTCAGCTAGCGAACCGAGACGGCTTCCGGTGAATCATTACTGACGAAAACTAAAAGGATAATGCAGTCTTCACTTCACGTCTGAAGACAAAACGAAAACCAAACTCCTACGTTTTCCTGCACCAGAATCGTTAAATAACTTACAGTATTCATATATTCAACGGTGCAGTCCATTAATAGGAGTGGGACGGATCAGGGCAAATCACGATTTCCTCCCTTCACTAAATATCTAATACGAAAATATGACGCATTTTGGGACTCATACCACTTCGTAAGCTTTACAACACATTCCCCTCTTCTCCACAAAATAGGCTGATGTGGTGGGCAAGTGGCTCGTTTCACACTCGCGCGGTCCTGGGTTCAAATCCTGGGTCTACTCCCGCACAGACTGACCAAGCATTTTTTATACTCCCAGACAAAACAGGTACCAATCCCCCGGGAACGGTAACTGGTACCAGATCCGTCTGGGAGGATAAAAAAACTGACTTGTGTACCCTGGCTCCCACAGGTCATTGTATAGGCCACATCGCATTCAATAAGCCACTACGATTCTGAATGGAAGTAGAATGCGTGCCGCATCCCGCAAAGGGATTGTCAACGGCGGAAACTGCATCCTTCTGTCCTTATCTCCACGAAACGGCCTGGCACGTTTACAGGGGTTTCCCAAATGTCCCTCCCCGTCTTCCTTCCTCTCCCGATGACCTCCTCTTCCATATTCCACACAAGAGACAAACTGTAAACTCAACATCGAGGACGCTTTCAGTCGTGTGCGAGAAGAACGTGCGCGAGAATGAGGGCAAAGGGCACTGATAACTGAGTGCAACTTTGGACTCTGCCTGCGCAACCCTCAAAGCCATTACTTGTGTCGATACCAAACTGCCGCAGCGAATACGCAGTCACAGGTTGGGAACAACCAGGCGCCAGGCGTGATAGGACGCAGACAAGAAGCACGTCTGGCTATGCTTAGGTGGTGGCAGCGTGGATAGAGAACCAAGCAGCACCCGGGTATCGCTACCCTCCCGCCCTGTACCTGTTCTCTTTGGAGGGGACGAAGTGGCACGCAACTATAGCTCTGGACCTATTGACTTTACACATGGCAATGATCCCCAGGGGTGAGGGCGGAGTTCGCCTTAAGCGGAATGATTTTGAAAAAGAAGTTTCGAACTTATCAAGGTGAGCTAGCAAACTAATCGCATAACATGTGGAACACAAAATGATCTGGTAAGTGAATAGTATAAGATGGAAGCTTGAAGTACCCTCCTCCCGCCCTGGAAAGTTGTAAGTTCTGATATCACTTGAGAACAAATTTGGTCCAATTTACCTATCCACTTACAGCCATAATGACAAAGATGGGTGGCACTAGATAAACAAGTGAGAAACATCTCGGTGGTAAACTATGCCAGAATCCTGTAAAAGCTACTTAAGGATTGTTCCAAGGGCAAGTTGGTTAAGTGAAAGGAGTGATGTGACTATGGATTTCAACAATGACGTTAGATGTAAAGAGCCATTGAGCAAAAAGAAGCGAATACCCAAGCCAGCACGCCACACCTGTGATTTTCGCTCTGGCTAATAGCTGTTCAGAAATAATGGCTGATACATGTTACAACGATCGCAGCGAAATCATTGTGATTTTCGAACCAACGGATCTTAAAGGACAAACTACAATTAGATTAAAAAACAACTAGTTCCGTCATTACTAGCCCATGGACTGGATAAGGTCTGCAAGAATGGTATATCCGACAAAGAAAGGTGAGTTTCCATCTTCATTTGTGAATATTTGAAGTGTAATAATTGCATCACACGGGCGGGTAAAATCTATTTGATGGCCATCCCGGACCGAAAAGTGGTGAGCTAGGCGGCTGAACGCTAATGACAAGAGGGTAAGTAACGAAAAAGTGATGAAAAAAAGCAGGAAAAACCTGACCGAAATTCCCCATACAGAATCTCACGCTAAACTGCGCTTGTATGCCCAAGGCGAAGAAAGGGCGTGGTCGGGCGAGTTCTCACTCGCTGGATGTCAGCTCTTTCTCCTCATCACCTGACCCTCACTACTCAAAACGAAAATTAGTAGCGGAACAACCAGATCATCAGGTAGCAGTCAAAATCAATGCTGGGTGTTGCCGTGACCAGTGCGAGGAGCCATGTCCTCACGCAAGGGGGTAGCGCTTCCCTTACAACATTTTAACTGCAATAGTAGCACATGCTGCATGCTTGCGGAGAAGACTCTCATTTCCAAAGAAGACGTTTGTGCCTCAAATGAAGGCGATTTCTGCTTTTAATGTGGTGACCCGAGAAGACTTCTAGAATGATTCCTGAATATGTAGAGTGTTATATTCCAGATGGTCAGACTTCTTCGTGAAGCTCCGAATAGATAGCTCGAGGTTACACGTGCTCTCCCTACCGTAGCCTGTCCGCACTGGAACCCATGCTGAAGCAACTTCATATCCTTTGCCGAGACGGAATAGGATGTTTCACTGGCACTCCGTCTGAGCCAGTAGGTGATGCAATCGGGAGACGGCTGATCTCAAAGGATGAACTACACGCTTAAAAGCAAAGACGAATAAACTGCAATTATTAAAACAAATGAGGAACGCCATGAATCCGACCTGAAACAGTCGATTTGCTGTCAGGGTAACGCATGGTCCGAATGGTCGCGAAACTGTCCTGTGTGTGAGTTACGACCCCCCCCCTATGCGAATGGGTCCAGGCACGACCCCTCCTCTCTCCACCTCCACGCCTTTTTTCGCCAACCGACGAAGGTACGACCTCCCCCCCCCTATGTTTGACACAACGATGCTGTACCCTGTGTGCTGTTGATTTAAGAGTCCTCTTCTGGAGCTTAATTCGAAATTGAAAGTTGCTGATCCCGGATAGTGAGAGTGCTGCCAATCTCAAGCGGGGATTCCCCCTTCCGTCCCTCCCTGTATGTCTGATTCAATATTTAACCAAATCGCTGAGGAGAAATATCAAATCAATCTTTCACGCCATGGAGCGCCCTTTGAATTTGAATAGATTGGAAAGGTTATTCCAGTCCGAGTGACGCAGGACTCTCTGCCCTTTAGCTCTTCAGCAAAATTCCACAGATGCTGCATATTTTCTGCGGCAACCAAAACAGAATCTAGCGCTGAAGAATAATCGCGACCATCGTGCTTTCATCGGTTCTCTCCCATTCCCTTTCCCACGCTTGCCGGCATCGATCTCTGTTTTGATAAGTCGATAGTGAACGCGTATTTGGACGCGATGATTGGCGAATGACACAGATTTTTTTTTCTTCCAGAGAATGGCATTCGATCGAATGCATTCGGTCCGAACGGCTGTGCGTAGGACACGATCACGCGTGTAACGATTAGTCATTATAGACGGAAAGAGGACGTCCACTGCGTCGAAAGATTACGAGAATCTTTCACATTCCTCATTGTACTCTTCTCATTAAGGGAACTAGATAAAACAAGTGTGGAAAAGTGACACGGGTTATCCAGACTTACGCGCTCCAAGAGGATGACCAGAAGGGGCTAGTTCAAAGGTTATTATTTCCAAGTTATCTACAACACTTGAGGGGCCAGTTCGCGCGACGGTAAGGAGGCGGGCACTTTTAGCGCTTTCGCTACTTTCCTATCGGATAATCGCCCCGCCATTCCGTGAGTCTACAAGTGTTTACTGGTTTTATTAAGGCGGCTCGACAAGCTTGCTCACGGCTTCACAAGAGTTCATTTCACCAGAGTGACTTGTAAACCGCAATTAGTGAAGCAGCTGAAGTGCGGAATGCCCCCTCCATAGCCGAAGTGCGATCTCATTCTCAATGGGCTATAGTTTGCTGGAAACAAGAACAAAATGACTGAACAATTGCCGCGAAAACAGAATGAAAAATTTGACGGAAACCAATAGCATTCACCACTGGGAAATAAGAAATAGCTTGCCGAAAGTCTCCAGGATATTAGAAAAAAAGGAAAAAGTGATCAGGAATGACGCTTCCCCACATACTTTATGATAACACATCAAGAAATCAAAAATTGAGGGGCGGTTGAACTACAAGCCTCTTGGAGAGCTAATCAAGACTTTATTATGGACATATAAGCTGCTTGAATATACTCGAAGGGAGCCCCATAGCCCGAAGTGAAGCAAATAAACCTTCTGAGTGGCACACCGGGTTAATTGCAAGAGAAAGACTTCAATTTACCAGGTAAACAAAAATGTGCCAGCTGTGTTGCCCAGAACTTTTCTCTTTGAATGACTCACCCATCAAGCTCAAGGTGCTATTTCGAGGTAACCCTTCGACCAGATCCCAAAATCCTTTTTGAGAACCTGATAAAAGGAGGCAAGGGAGGGCATTATGCCGCCTCCACAATGTTGGACTGTGCAAAATGAACCTATTCTGGTGAACCCTCTGCAAATTTCCCCCCCCTCCTGTCGAATTTCGCCTAATGCGTTAAGGAAAACTTGGTGAACCGCCGAAAGCAGGACTAACAAGGACAAAAAAGTGTGCAAATTAACAGCTATGTTGATCATACATGCGAGTTCATAATAATAAAGCAAAACAAAAGAAAAAAAAGCAAAAAGTCACCTGTTTCGCAGACGTCGTCCCGACACGTTCGAGCTGGATGGGTGTTCCTGAACGATGGTTATCGTTGGATCGTCTCCTGTGACATTCTTCTCCATATCTTGAATTTGAATATTTCGCCAGAGACTATTGTTCAGATCAATAATGACATTGACCGGTGGCCGTTCAAGTTGTGTTGGCCGAATGTTTACAAATGACGACAGCAGAGGTTTTCGGGGTGGTGGCAGTGGCTTGCGGGTTCCACTCGGCGACAGTTTAATGGTCCGCGGTTTTGGAACGGGAGGAACTGGTGGAGTGTCCTCCTGCCGGACATGGTTTGAGCGAGTCGGCGGAAGTGGATGGAATTCCGAGGAAACTTTTGAAGGATCAGCTTCGTCTGCGATACTCATTGTATTTCGAAGTGGACGAGATGTGGTCGTATCGGCATGTTACGCCTACCAAGCGATGAGTAAAGTAGCCGAATGATTAGTCAGCGTATTGTGATGGAGGGGATGCGCAGCCGGCGGCAGCGTCCGCGGCGGCCACCACGACGACCATCTGAACGCACAACTGACCAATCCAATCTCTATTGAAGGACGGACGCAGTTCGACAACTCAACGAGCACATCCTAATGCGAAAAGCGTAAACAATAAGCCTGTCTGATGTCACGTCACGATCACGCGAACAAACTGCTGGGTACTACTCAACTATTACTGCTCCAAAAATTCGAAACAAATCCTGCTGAAAATTTGCTTATACGGGTTATTCGCTGCCATGATCACAAGTATGACATTATTTTTTGATGCTGGCGTCAATTTAGCCCCCAGTTTCTCACCAAAATCGGTGTAAACATGCATACTGGGGTTTTTCGGAGTCACGAAAATGACATTTATTTTAAGCCCTGGCGTCACTTGGCGCCAATTTGGCGCCATATCCTTCCCTACTGAAGTCAATAAAAACTTGCTCGAAGGGTTCTTTAGAGCCCTGATCACGAATATGGCATAAATTTTTCCTTTAGTGCGCTGTGCTAAAGTGAGCCTGCGGGATTGATTCTTGGATTGATTGATTCTTTGATTGGAAAGATTTTCGTCAGGCCAGCTTCAGCCTTAGCAGAGCCCAGGTGATCGTACTGCCTTCAATTAGCGCCGGCGCCAAAAATTAATGTCATATTCATGATAAGGACGTCAAGTGAATCCCGTATGCCTTTTCGTTGATTTCGGTGATTGAGGGCATTTTGCTGCCTGTGGCGTGGGCGTCAACCTGTTTCGATCCAAGCGATGTGATACTCATGTTCTAAGGTCAAACTCCCGCGCAACTTTTCAGAAAACTTGGTGGCCAAGGAATTTTGGCGCCGGCGCCTACGGCGCGGGTGTCAGGCAGTTATAGGCCGAGAGGGTGTGATATTTGTGTCCAAAAAGTCAAACTACCCCTGGAAGTCTTTAACTAATTTGGTGATCTAGGGTTTTTGGCGCCGGCGTCCTGTGGCGCTAGTGCCAGGCAGCTCCAGGCCAAGCGGATGTGATATTCATGTTTAGGAGGTCGAACTACACAAGGAAACAAATTTTCAGCCAAATGTATCCTCGTAGAAAAAGAAGTCGGTGGAAAACTGACTTGATTGCGGATGACTGGGGCAGTAATAGTTGAATATTGCCAACTGCTCACTAATATATGAAATCCGAAGAAAAGCCTGCGAAATGCGGTGGTAGAGAAATCGATCACGGCAGCCAGAAAGAACACATTTCCCTTCTTGAATAGGCAATAGATAACGAAAAATGGAACGCATTCCCAGACGAAACTATGAGAAACGCGGCTCATCAGAAGTGAGTTGTTCAACGTGCGAAAAGGGACACAGAAAGAAAAACAATAACAGGAGGGAAAGTGCACATTTAGGGCAGGTCTGGACACATTGCACAACGAATAAGTGGATATGAGTCATAAGTTGCACTCTCTGAAATAGCCCATTATATGAAAAAAAACACTCTCAAACAGCCCTCCGAATTTCCTTCAATGGCACAAAAACACTGACGAAACAATGCTAGAGCGCGCTTGTCCCCTTACTAGGTCAGAAGTATAAGTAAAAGGATCCAATAGGACAAACAACAAAGGCTCAGCCCAATTCAAAAAAAAACGTAAAAAACATTCACAGTTCGCCTTTAACTCACTGATATGACCACTGTCAAATCCGCGCGCGCGGGAAGTAATTCAAACTCTAGCCAGGGGCGGGGTCTATTCGCGTCCCTGATGGGATGGGACGTTTCGGTGCAATAGCTCGTGCGGACCGACAGCCCAATTTTGTTGCACAAGGAGCCCATAATGTTGTTTCGACGCTATTTCTTCATTTTCTCAAATGTTAGGCACAATGGTGCTCGAACGTCTAAAGCGACAATTGAATCCTCGCAAAACGAGTGAGAGGACATGAGTCATAAGTTGCACTTTCTCAAAAAAGCCCATTCTATGGGAAAACTGCTCCCTATCAGTTCCAAAACCCTTTTCAATTGTACAAGAACAATGACGATATTAACTGCTAGAGCGCGCACTCCCCTGCCAGAAGAACAATTATCACCTACAAGACCCGTTAGAATAAATAACAAAATCCTCTGTCTAATTCAAGAGAGTGACACCACGAATTCCTACGAATTATCAACAACTCTTTGGTAGTTGTCGGGGCGCTGTTCCAATAGTGAGACGCTTTGGTGCAATA